>JAODFW020039219.1:0-12999 GCA_027575235.2 Palythoa mutuki | reverse complement strand
CAGTTGTTGAGCTGCGTCCTTGGCAATTCATCCTCTGGCTGCGAGAAAGGGTGATTAGCAAGCCACCCCTTTACCCCTTTAACTGAGTACTGCTTACGAAAGGTCATAGGTCCTGTCTCTCGCTGTTCCACCAGGAAATTTAAAAGAACCCACGCTCGCTTATCTTAAGAGTTGGGTAGTGTTCCAAGTGTTGTGGTCTGTCTGTTCTACTGAGGGCATTTCCTAATGTTTCAAATTATATGTGAGCAACATTAACGATGATCTAAGACCCTTAGCTGTTCACCCTGTAAACCGCTTAGAGCTTTGTATAGGCGCTAAAATAAATACCGATATTTGTTTTTGTATTTATAGTAGCCTAAGTTACCTTTGGATGCATCTTTCTTAATCTCCTCGTTTTTTCTCATGTTGGTTGGTTCCAGGGTTGCTAGCTCCCATTTACCCCACGTTCTTGGCAAGGGCCTGGTTCCTGAATAAAGTACAAGAGTTGTGGCGTTACATGAAAGAAAGATCTTTGATAGAGAATCTAATATTTGCTTTTTTATTTGGAGGCAAGGATTTCCGAAACTGAAGTTGAAATAATTCAGAAGAGAAAAGAAGAGAAGATAACAAAAGGGAAGGAAAGGGAAAAAAAGAGAAGAGCAGAATAGAAGAGAAAATATAGGAGAGGAAAGGAAAGGAAAGAAGTAAAATAATAAAAAAACTAAGAATCAGTGAGATTTATGAGGTTTACTAAATGTTCCGTTTTGATTTAATCTAATTTATTTAAATTTAATTCTAATAGGTCAAAAACGCTTCTTTGACTTTAAATTAACTTAGATATAATGAATTTACAAATCGAAATTCTGGAATCTTACTCCGAATGTTTTTCTTTCTGTTAAATAAAGCGAGCTTTTTTCATTTTAGCTTCCTTGAATCTAAGGAACAACCTACCCACAATCCAAAGATGGACTACATTGACCAAGTCCTCCTTGAACTTGTCAGCAAACTGTCTGTATGAAGTAGGGAACGCGTGACAAAACGTGGCATAAACAGCTTGGCTCACAAGATCGGGGTATCTCTGTAGTAAGCAACAATAAAACAGAATAAGTTGCTGTGAAAATATGTATAAAGATAGCTTTAACACATTGAATGCGCCGTGAAGTCTTCATGTCCTACTGGCAAAAACCGAGATAAATAAATCGCTAATTTCATTTTGTTTCGATAACTAGCACCTGCATGTACAACGACTGCCGTTCAACCCTTGAAACAGTTCAATACCTTTTAAATACTGCGCCAACCACCTCCTCAGAGATGTAACCTATTTTGTTGAAAACCTTAATCCCACAGCATTTTTGCCTCATTTTCCTCTTCCCGGCAAAAGGAATGAAAAACGGAAGTTTTCTAATGGAAAAAGGTGTTTTTGTTTCTTTAACTAAGGCCTCTTATCTTATCTTTATCTTTAAGGCCTCGAAAGGACGACGTTTTGAACGTCACTAAAACGACAAAGCTTCTTCAATTAAAACTAATAGTAGAAGTCCTACATTTAACCTTAAAGAAAGTCTCCTTGTATTTTGTCTCTGGGCAGTTGAAGAGCAGTTTCACGTAGTTGTGAGCAATTCTGTTAAACAGCAACTCCTGAATGCGCTTGTCAGGCTGATGAGAAAAAAAAAACAAATTGATGATTAATATTTAAAAGACTGGACTAACGTGCAGTGAGGAAGTGCTACAATCTTATATATTAAAAGAACGGACAAAGTTAAAACTGAAAGCACGTTCAGATACCATACCTGATACTTATCCAGAAAATACCACCAGAAAGTGTCCTGCAGCAAAGGCAGATTTGTTAATTTTGATGCGCATAATATCGAATAAAAAAGAAGTTAAAAAATCATGCATATTATATTGAGGAGGATTGAGCGGGAGTTTACATTGTTCTTTTCATGATTTGGTCTTTCTTTCATGTATCTTAAAGTGCGCCCCTTTTGTAAAATATAAATCCGGATTGTCAAACTGGATTGTACGGATTTCTGGAACAAATGGAACGCAAAATCCGAAATCAATTTTTGCGAAAACTTTGTACATTTCACTTTGTTTTACTGGTCGAGACAAAAAATCCAACTTTGGATTCGCAAATGGAAGGCAAAAAAACCCCAGAAAATCACAATCCAGATGTTAATTTAATCAAAACAATCCAAGATGGAGGGTGAACTGTTTGGATTACAATCCAAGATTAGAATTTGGGTAAAAGTGGCAAATGGAACACAAAATCCACGTTTGTATTTTAGGAAAGAAACGCACCCTTAGATATCAAAAGCCTCTACATGTTGCTCCAACTGGATCAGAAATGACCTGACAGCAGCACCCTATGGTACTGTAGAGATTGTACCACAGCTTATAAACGAAATAGATCGTCTTTACTACCGCAAAAAACCTCCTTTTCTTATAATTTCTGCATTTTACTGAATTAACATCCAATCGCAGTGCTTATTAAAATAATTACAATTTCCTCAAATCTGATTGGCTCATTCTGAACTCTATTTTTCCCTAATCTTCTCGAAAACTATCCTATCCGATAACAAAACTCTGTTATTGGGACAGTTGAATGAACCAATCACAATCTGGGCTTCAGGATTTCTGACCAATCAGCAACAAGACAAACAATACTTGAATTTTCATCAGTATCTTTCAGCACTCAGAAGACAGTTTTAAACAGTTTTTGTAATTATTATAATAAACTGGTAATAGGACTTCGTGTTCGTCCAATTTTGTCTGTTATCATTACTTGTGATTAAACAAATTGGATTCGTACTTTGCGCTCATCCAATTTTGTTAATCACACGTAATCAGTCTAATCATAACAGACCGAATTAGTCTCCACTCAGTCCTCTTATATACCATTACTAAACAAGTATCGCCTTATGCTTGTTCACAATTCAGACGTTATCACTCACAGTGCTAACATGGAAAAATTGATAACTTACGGCACTCTGGGACACAGATGGTATTAAGGCAATGCTAAACCTTGCTTGAAGGTAGCAGCAAGTAACAATAGTACAATTGTAACAACGTTGTAAGTACCTGGAGCACAGCTTCGGAAGTTCTTGATAACAAGAGAGATCTAAATTCCGTTTTGAAACCAGGCTGCAAATTAGAGGTTTTAAGCGGTTTTAATGAAAAAGAAAACTCCAAAACCAATATTAACACAATTATTAGCAGTGGAGGTGGGGTTGGGGAGTTGGGCAGGGTTTTTCTACCATCTCTCCCCCTTCAAAAAAAAATTAAAATTTGGGAAGGGCCAGGTAAGCTGTTTTTGGAAAATACAGTATGAGTACAGTATTTATTCGAATAAAAGTCCTCTCTTAAACAAGCACTCCTCTCGAATAAGCACCTGCCTTAAAAGTCCGACTCAAAAACAAAAATCCTCGAAAAAGCGCCCTCCCAAAACATGTACTAGACTCACCCTGAAATCGCTGTTTAGTTTTTATTATTACTGCATAACTGGTTCACAAGTCGACTCACTATTTGCCTTGCAGTCTATGAGAATACTGGAATTGTCCTTACAGCTTTGTCTTCAATGTTTATATGGGTGCAATGATCTTTCATCCGGGTTGTGTGAATACTAGAATCAAGACTGTTGTTCTACATTTTTCTTAGAACGTGTTAAGAAATCACCATGCTGCAGTTTGTTATTTGAAGATAATAAACTTGCTTAAGATTCAAACGTCTTTAAGGCTAAATTTGTGCAAATTTAATAAGTTTTTTAATGCCATCATAGCAGACCAGGCAAACTATAACTTCTGAAATGTTTAAAAACTGTTTCTTATGCATTTTTGTATTTTTGAAGATTTTCTAAAAATCTTCGAAACACTTCGGAAGTACTTTAAAATTGTTTTTAAGTAATTTTGCGAGTTTTGAAAAATTTCTGAACATCAACATCCGGGAAACTGGTCCGAGAACGCGCGTGTACGGTCCGTGGGCCGAATATGCATTTTGACAGACCGCGCGTGAACCAATCACAATGCAGGAAATTACAAGGCCATTTAATAAAATCACTTAATTCCTAACAGCATAAATACTGTCAGTACAATTACCTTTTTCTTTAAGTCCAGTTGCGCTCTGGTCACCGTTTCAAGGATGTCTCTAGCAGTCTGAGGGGTCGGCAGAGGAGTCAGTTCCTTTGGCTCATAGCCTGGGAACACGTGAAGCTAAAACAAAATACTTTGTTCAGTGTCAATTGAGAAGGAAATGGTTGCCTGCTGTTCCCAGCCAGAGGCTAATATTTAATCATTTGATATATCAAATCTTAGAGTGAAATTCGATTTTGCTGAGGGAGGAAAACCGGAGTACCCGAATTTAAACCCTCCGAGTCAGATCTCAGTCCATACAGTCTGTGCAGTGACCAAGATTCAAACCCAGGTCCAAGAGGCGAGAGGTGTGAATGATGATCACCACGCCAATCTGACTGAAGATCAGCTGGTTAAAATTTTAACATTGGGTCAGTGCTACTAAAGCAGACTTGTAAAATACATCAATTTATAGCTGTTTCCTACCAGGGGTTCTCATACTTCTTGCTGTCATGGAGCCGCAAAATTCAGTTATATACCTGCAAAACCCACAATATTTGACTTTTTTTATTGTTAAATACTTCTACTATACAGACGGCGGTAAAATCTCTGCCTTCTAACCACAAGGTCCCAGGTTCAACCCCTGGCTCAGCCGAGGGTTGAACATTTGTGTGACCTTCTATTCTGCCAAAGTTGACTCAGCTTTCCATCCTATCGAGGTCGTTAAAATGAGTACCAGCTTCTGCTAGGGGCTAAACTGTGACGGATTAGTGTCCTGTCCAGGGGGAGACAATGACTGTTATCTTCTTAACACTACAGAAACCGGAGATAAGCACCGGCTCAATTGGACCACTTAGGCTTGTAAATGGATTTAGCTTTCACTAGACATTTTATTTACTCACGTAGTTCCGTAGTTACAATGGTTATTTTGTGCTACTCTTAGGTACATAAACTTAATACTTGGAACTCTGGGCTGGGTTATATAAAAAGTGGATTAACTTTAATTCTGGGTTAAACCAAATTTCAGAACAACTGAACATTGTGTTTAGATATTCTAAAGAAACAAAGTGTCAATCCCGGCATTGCCACACAAATCAGTCTCTACAAGGTTGGAAACAGAATGATGGGTTGAAGTTTTAAATCTGGGAACACTGCTAATCCGCTTTTGAACAACCTGGCCATGCCAGGAAGCTTAAGTGATAACTGAGTTTTGATTTAACTACCTCGACAAGCCTTGGTTTCATTTTCTTGCTTTTTTCAAATTTCTGAAATTCAAACAAACATACTTTTAGTTTATATGTTATCTCAATCACTAACATAATAACAATGAAACTACACTAGACAAAAAATAAAACCCACACAGTTTAGTTATTAAGCCTCCCAATTAGGAAAATGATACGTTAAAAGTTCTCTTGTTCAAGAACTAATCCTTTCAGAAGAGTTTTTTGAAGTTTGTTCTCATTCGTCACTAGATTTTTGGTCTGCACAGAAACTGCTTTCGTATTGTATGAAAAACGTGTTTTATTTTGTGGGAAAACTGTAACCTTTAAAATGAGAATTTAAAGCAATTTGAGCATGGAAGGGTACAGCACTCAGTGTAAGCACTAACAAGATCTAGAGAACTTAAAAAAAACTACAAAAATTCCGAGGCTTGGTCACAAGATTTGAAACAGATTTATTTTGGTTTAAATTACCAATTGCAAAATAATTATAGATGAAGAACCATGACAAAGGACTCATCTCAAGAAAAACCTGTGGAGAAATGGGAAGTGGACGAGAAGACATGGGGTGAGGATAGGGAGGGAATAGTGTGAATAAGTAAAGGTGGGGTGTGAACGTGTAGGGATGGGGTGTAGATAAGTTTGGATGGGGTGGGGAGGAGAGATGGCATGAGGAGATGGAAGGATTATGTGGGGAGGAAGGCCTGTGTGGGGATACAGAGGGATGGAGTGAAGATTAGGAGGGGCAAAATGTATTACTTAAATTGCGTTCATAACCGCAAAGGTCGTATCATAACGTCATTGCATATAACCGTGATACAAATCATAATAAAAAATCGAATAAGTAGGGCTTGGATGTGGTTAAGGAGGGATGGGTTAGGGATAAGAAGGGAACGGGTGTGGATAAGTCGGGATGGGGTGAGGATAAGGAGGGACGGGATGCGGATAAGGAAGGATGGGTTAGGGATAAGGAGTGAAAGGGTGTGGATAAGTCAGGATGGGATGAGGATTACGAGGGATGGGGTGCGGATAAGAAGTGAAAGTGTGTGGACAGGGAGGGATGGGAATAAGGAGAGATGGGCTGGGGATAAGGAGGGACGGGATGAGGATTAGGAGGGATGGGAATAAGAAGAGATGGGCTGGGGATAAGGAGGGACGGGATGAGGATTAGGAGGGATGGGAATAAGGAGAGATGGGCTGGGGATAAGGAGGGACGGGATGAGGATTAGGAGGGATGGGAATAAGGAGAGATGGGATGGGAATAAGGAGAGATGGGATGGGAATAAGGAGAGATGGGCTGGGGATAAGGAGGGATGGGATGAGGAGGGATGGGAATAAGGAGAGATGGGCTGGGAATAAGGAGAGATGGGATGGGGATAAGGAGAGATGGAATGGGAATAAGGAGAGATGGGATGGGAATAAGGAGAGATGGGCTCCGGATAAAGAGGGATGGGATGAGGATTAGGAGGGATGGGAATAAGGAGAGATGGGATGGGAATAAGGAGAGATGGGCTGAGGATAAAGAGGGATGGGATGGGAATAAGGAGAGATGGGATGGGAATAAGGAGAGATGGGATGGGAATAAGGAGAGATGGGATGGGAATAAGGAGAGATGGGCTGGGGATAAAGAGGGATGGGATGAGGATTAGGAGGGATGGGAATAAGGAGAGATGGGATGCGGATAAATGAGTTGGGAGGAAGAACAAGTGCCATCAGAATGGAAGGGGGGTACTTGATCAAGCTGCCAAAGAAAGTCCTGATACCTCAGTAACTGCATAAACTACAGAGGGAATACCATACTGTTAGTTCCTGGGATGGTTTTTAACAGGATCCAAGGGTTTATCAGTCGCTTTAATTTGCTTCTTATTTGTAACATTTAGAAAAACGGACTAACAATAAACAAAACGGACTAACAAAAACAACTCTCAAAACAACAAAATAAAAACGGACTAACAAAAACAACTCTCAATAAACGTTTGATTCATCACAGAATGTTAGTGCAGAAGTTCGGGCTGTCTTTTGAAGCAACTGAAATAGAGTTCAACTAAATGGCGGAAATTAGGTAAGTATTCAAATATCTTTGGTTGTTTGGCTGCAACTTACTCAGCTAGGTATAAATTCATTGTGTTTGTTTTGTTTTCCCTTGTATTTTGGTTCCGATAGTTAAAATCCGCATATGAAACTGGAGAGTTTACTCAATGTTTCTGTCGTAGAAACCAATTCTTACGATATTCTTACTGGCTCACTGGGACACTCAGTTTATCGAAAAAAGACCTACACTCGCCGACTCCAATCATCATCCTTCTCAGAAGAATTCGCTAATTAATACCCTCTTTCGCCGTGCCGACATTATTTCAGGTTTCGACTCCCGTGACCAAGAAAAAGAAAACATCATTGAAGCTCTCAAACATATCGGATATCAAGAAAAACAAATTCTTTCATTTCTGAACAAAAAAAGCAAATCTAAAGATACAGAAAAAAATGGCGTTGGATACGCTTGTCTTCCATATGTATTACAAAAACTACAGACCGAATCTCAAAACTCCTGCGAAAGTATAACATTCGCGTTTGTTTCAAACCCACATCCAAAGTAAACATACTTCTCAGGCCATACAAAGATGTGTTGCCGAGACTTAAAACAGAAGGCATATACCTAGTAAAGTGCGACTGCGGGAAATGTTATGTGGGGCAGACAGGCAGAACCATTGAATGTCGAATCAAGGCACATAAACGGCACACGGCAAACGGACAACACAATCTGCTATTGCTGAACATGCCTACGCTAATCCTAATCACAATATCCTTTTTGATGAAGTTCAGGTACTCGCAAAAACAGAAAAATATCTTCCTAGAATCATAAAAGAATCTATCGAAATCCAAAAACAAAAATAACCTCAATAGAGACGATTCTTATAAATTAAGTCGCACATGGATTAACATACTTATAAAGAAACAAAGAACTTCTCCGCTTGAACTCCACCATTGTTTTACCAGATATATGTACAACAGATTTTTAACTTAGGCAAATTTTACCCAATTTTAAATATTTTCACTTGTTTTAATTCATTCATTCTGATGGAGGCTGCCACAAGTGTAGCCGAAACGTCATTTTATGATCGTTTTTAAATTTTATTACGTGAAAACCGTAAAACCTATTTTATATTTTTAACGATTAGTGAATATGTTACCAATTACAGAGACAGAGTGAGATGTAATCTAGGTTGGACGATTAAAGCCTACTACACACGTACCGATTATTTGTCGGAAAGCCACCGATTTTTTGTCGGCGACAACTTGTCGGAATAAAGAGCTCGCCACACACGAGCCGATTTTTTGTCGGGTTCAGCAGAGATCTTGAAAGAAGCGCGGGAAAATTATTGGGAAATGGTTTCAGCAAATAAAAAGAAAAAAATTTATCATTCCTTCTTTTCATGATACTGAAGCGAAAGCGACGCCCGAAGAGACGAAACAGAACAATTTGGGTCAAGCCATGGATACTGAGACGAGAAACTCAAGGGGCTTTTAGTAATCTGGTTCAGGAATTTAGTCAAGAAGATCCAGAAGCCTATCGATCTTATTTCCACGTTTCGAAGGAAAACTTTACGGAAGTTCTTTCTTTGGTGGAGACTGCTCAAACCTCATCTTGTTCCTCTCCTGGCGCCGCCATCTTGAATCTAGCGCTGACTCACGTGATTTAATAACCCTCTGTTATTGGTTAAACCAAGTTCTGCTCCCGACAATTTGTCGGGCTCTGTCACACACGAGCCGAAAATTAATCGGCCGACGTTTTGAAATCAAACATGCCAGATTCTGATCGCCGACGAAAAATCGGTGGCTTCCCGACAAAAAATCGGTACGTGTGTAGTAGGCTTAAGTGGCCAATTGGAGCCCGTGCTTATCTCCGGTTTCTGTAGTGTTGAACGGACGAGAGTCATTGACTCCCCCTGGACAGGACACTAATCCATCGCAGGTTAGCTCCCAGCAGTAACTGGTACTCATTTTACCGACATCGAAAGGATGGAAAGCTGAGTCAACTTTGGCGGAAAAGAAGGTCACAGAAATGTTTAACACTCGGCTGAGCCGGGGTTTAAACCCGGCCGGGATCTTGGGTTTAAAAGCTAAGGCAGACAACAATTTTAATATGTTTTTGGTCCAAGATAACCAGTTAACCGTCCTACATTATATTCTGTCAGAGACAAACAAGAGAATACGTTCACGTAGTTCTGAGGTACAAAGCCGATCAGAGGACCAATCAAATATAAATATACAGTCTTGCCATTAACCATGGAACGCACAAATTGGTTCTTGTTTATAAAAGGATGGCAATAGATCCCATAAATTTTTGTTGTGCTCGCAAAACTTTGCTTTTTCTCGAATACTCGCGCAGAAGTCAGTTTTAGCAATACTCGCTGTGTTTGAGGAAAATTGCTAGAACTGACAGACTGAGCCCGGCTTAAAAAACCAGTAACTGCTAACCCGTTGTTAGAATGTGCAAGTATAAAAAAGAGAGAATGTTTATGAAATTATACTAAGTGGTCCATCAGAACAGATAATAAGAAACTACAAGACACACTGATACTTTAAGGCAGCATTATCAATTGTTTCTTATTGTGGTCTGAATCTAATTTAATATTGCGCTGTACTTCACCCTCCGACTCCGTACCTGGCGAAGCGCATCCATGATCCCAGAATGTTTCACCGTGCAGATAGTACCTCACACCTAATTTACACACCCTTTGCCTCCCAAGGCGATATATGAAAACATTATTTTCTTGCAAAATTGAATTAAATGAATGAAACTATAAAAGACAGAGGTAGTCGTACGATCAATAAACAATGACAAGAATTTGTGTTGTTCAAAGCTGGTTTATTAGTTATTATTCATGGTTTGTTGGATCCAACGGATTATAGCACTGTACTTCACGCGTGCGTAGACCCCGTATTTACCTGGAGCAGCGCACCCATGACCCCAGGATGTGGCACCGTGCAAATAGAACCTCCCTCCTGACTCACACACCATTGGACCTCCCGAATCACCTTGGCAACTGTCGATGCCACCTTGATCCAAACCAGCGCAGATCATGGAGTCGTGGATGCTGCGGCCGTATGCTCTCTTGCACTTTGACTGGCTCACGACAGGTACAGAGGCCTGCATTAGAACGCTTGGTGATGACCCCCCTGACGAGAGTCGGCCAAATCCAGTGATCCAACAAAGCTTTCCTACTTGGACCTCAGAGACGGATGTCGGAAGGCACACGGGATGAACATACCTACAATGACAATGACAATAATTTTGTTTCTACACTGAATTTTATTAGGTATAATGATACAAAAATCCTAGTAATTTACATTATATTCTTTTTGTTTACAGTTCACAGGGGAAAATGGCTTAGCGCATGCGTGGTCAGGTTTTGAACAAACTGCAGGAGAATTGAGTTTTTATGGTCTTCTCTCAGTTTAACTCTTTATATTGTATAGACTGCTTGGGCCGTAACTTTGTTCGTGAAAATTTTGTTTCTGAGCGTGTTGAAGAGGTTGACTCGGAAATAGTAATAAGGGAACTTCTAGCGTCGGTTGTTGGCCATGTGAAGTCATACACATCAAAAAATGATAACGATAACGATAATGATAATGATAATGATAATGGTAACTGGTTATAAAACTAATAAATACCGTTAAGTACCAATGAGCAATACCCAAAAAATGAGATAATTGCATTTGCAAAACACAAGCTGGACTACTCGACAAAAATGACAGCGAACTCTTTGCATTACGTCATAGAAAGTTGCCTTTATGTTCATCCAGCTTCTTTATGTTACACTTAGATTCGAACTTTCTCCCGGGCTGCTCGCACACGGCCTTATAAGATACCGCCTCGCAGCGTCACCTCTTGGCTCAGCTGCTCGTTGGCTATGGCAATACGGGAGGTTAAATGATCGAGAATCAAAATAGAGTTCTGTTTTCCTGTCCCGTATAGCCCTCATGGTTATTCCAGGCAATCGGCACCAACCCACGAATTAACTGACAAATGTTATTGTAATTTATCAAGTATGAGGTAAATAAATTTTGTTGTTGTTGTTAAACCATGAAGCTACAAAACTTACCTGTTGAACTTGGCTGGTTTATCCAGTTTCAGCAGCATAATGTCATTAGCCATTCCAAATGGTTTCTTATAACTTGGGTGCTTAATAATTTTGATCGCCTTGAAGTCCTGCTCGTTTCCGATTGAACCATACCGCTTGTGAGCACCCAATCTTTTGGGAAGGAAAAGCAAAATCTAGCTGATTAGTTAATTTTTATAAGATTGCGGTAGAATTAGTGACGAATATACAGAAAGATAATTAATGAAAGTGACACACCTCACATGTATGGAGCTTCTACCTCCACAATGACTGGCTGAGACGACCCATTGAGGGGAAACTAATGATCCACCACAGAAAGGCGAACCTCCTTTCCAACCGCTAAGTTGAGCCTGCCATGGCCAGTCCCCAGGTTTGGCCTCCGTACCGCCGACGATCCTTGTATTGGGTCGCTTTCCACAGGATCCTGCAACTGTTATTAAATAGTGTGATATTAGTACAGGAAAGCGTACGAACCCGAGTGTATTTCGTGATTTATAGGCGCGAGTGGTGTTTTGAAAGTCATGCGCGCACGTGCAAGTTCATAAGATGTTTTAGTTATCATATTCTTAACAATACAGCGTAGCCGATATTGTTATTTTGATAATTAAAATACGTATCAAAATACGTATTCCGGCAGAAAATATATTAACGACTCGAACACTTCGAGTTTTTCGTTGACTTTTCATGCATTTAGTCAGCCATTTTTGCCAATACTGAGTAGATGTCAGTATATATCTCGATTTTTCTCATTTTCAAACAAAAATAACTATCAGCGATTGTTTTTGGTATTTCGATAGCGTTATCCGTATTGCACTCTATAATCTGAAATGCACTTTATAGCCTATTTATGGATTCACAATTATCCAATTAGGAATGAGATATTTTTTGAGAACATAAGAAAAACAGAAAGCGTGACAGTGGAAAATATCATTAGCACTCCATACAAAACCAAATCACTACACGCTTTTTTTATAAGAACAACTTTATAAGAACAACGAGGCTCAAATTTGCCAAAGTTTAAGAACAATGTCAGAACAAGCTCAGGCTGAGGCTTGATAACTAGGAAAGTTTTTGGCGTTAAAAACTTAGCGATACAGCATAAAACATAAAAAGATTCACTGTGGAGACTGCTCAACAAACAGTGAAGGTAGTTCGCCTCTAAATTCAGCCGTATAATACATGTGTGGCGCAAGGCGTTTCATTTTCCAATACCTTGTTTTATTTTGTTTTTCCTTCAATAAAAACCGTTCATCAAATAAGAACAAACTAAGAACAAACTGAGGCTGAAATCGTCAAAAAATTAAGAACAATGAGCCTTGGCAAAATTTACTGGTCTTTATTTAAAAAAAGCGCGTAGTTGATTTTCATAAAATTGCTCCCAGTTTAAAACATTGTGATAAAAAGTATAAATTAGTAATACAAATCATTTGATCGAGTTTAAGTTGGCGGGATATTCTGTTATAAATTCTCCAGAGAATACGTATAGATTGGACAAAATAGACCTAGACGGGTAAAAAATAAAAAAATATCAGCACATGAATGTGATGTCAAAACTGAACTAAAAGTTTAGTAATCACAAATAATGATAAATGACAGAATAGGACGAACACGAAG
>JAODFW020038241.1:0-13012 GCA_027575235.2 Palythoa mutuki | reverse complement strand
ATTTGGGCAAAATATGAAAAAATCCGAAATTTTCGAGATTCGGCCGAACTTTGGTATTTACAGACAGTGACTCTTAATATGCATTTTTGAAGTTTTGAAGACTTTCTAAAAAATCTTTGGAAATCTTCAAAAGTGTTCAGAAATCATTGGAAATTTTCGGAAGTACTTTAAAATATTGTTTTTTAACTAATTTTACGAGTTTTGAAACTTTTCTGAAAATCGACATCTGGGAAACCAGTCCAAATGAGCACAAAATTATATGTGCCTGTGTGTTTCAGTGTCATACTGATGCCATTCTCATGCTCACATCACTCTCATTCATGAGATAAATTTATCTCAGTTCCTTGAGAATGGCATCAGTATGACACTGAAACGTCGGTTAATTTCCTTTATATTTCGATGTACTAAATATAAAAATTGTGCACTTTTCGTCATATAAAATTATTCAGAATATAAAGTACATATAGTATTTTGTTGTACACTGTAGAGTCTTGTTTCCTGAATAAACAGGTTAAATTTTTCACTCAGAAAAGTTATTAATTTTACAACTGCAGTAGTTTTGCAGGCAAATTGAAGGTTGTGATAGAGTTTGAATAAAAAAAAACCATATAATTCAATACTGTAAGTCAAAATACCTGACTTAATTGACTGAATGACATTCTGAAACAAACATATCATGCAGTAAAAAAGCAAACGACTAAAGAATGGTGGGTCGAGGCAGTTTTCAAAAAGATCACAAAAGTGGAAAGTCTATTCTTTTTGAATGAGATGCTAAAACCTATAAAAAGAAAAACATGACAGTCCGCAAGTGAACTTCCTCTCTTGGTTGTTCTGTATGTGGATTCTAGCAGCTACTGAAGTATTTCATGCAAGTTTTGACTTCTAAAAAACACTATGAGCAGTTTGCCTTTTGAAGTTTACCAGTAGCTGTGGGTCAAAAGTTAATTTTGAGGAAACTATAATATAATTATTATCTATTTTTAGTTTGTTTTTTTGACACCCGACACTTCTTAAGTTTGTAAACCAAGCTATCATGGTTTACAATACCTACCTTTTTATCTTTACAGTTCAACTCAGAACCTGATGTTATTAAAAACTCAAGGCAGTCAGTTTGACCTGTATTATTAAACAAAATTTTATTATTGACAATAAAAACTATATGCAAAATGATGGTCAACTACACATACATTATAACTGAAGATGCATATTGTCAAGATTTTATATTTTTTATGGTTTTTTACAAGGGCACTGTAAAAGATCCAGTAATCTGATTGGTTCTTAACTCACAGTTCAGATTTTCTGATCTTGAACAACTGTCTCAGCATCGAGTTTTTGCTCTTGTGTAAAAAATAATTTAATGAGTCTTTAGAGGCTATTAAATGGTAAATTTGAAACAGTTTTATGTAGTCAGTAGGTTATTACAGACAAGATGCTTTTAAATTAGCCAGATTCTAAATCAGCAGGGGACTGGGTACAAATGAAATGGAATGGCAATGGAATATTTAAAATCAATTGAATTGTAAAATGAGGCTGGCCATCTGACAAGAGCAGTCAAACATTAGTAAGTTTACTAAATCTGAGAGTCATTGGTCTAAATGCAAAGGCATGATACACTTTTAAAAATTACTAAAAAAAGAGCTTTGTATATATATATATATATGGATGGGAAGAATGCCTTATTAAATCAGTGACTCTCAGATTTGGTAATCTTACTAATAGTCCATGAGCCAAGGGGGGTTTCGGGTATCGTCTTAGGTGAATAAGTTTAATGCTGTTTTTTAAAAACATCTAACCCTGCTTAGTTAGAAAAACCATGATAGCAATTGTTAAACCTTCGCTTCTGGTAACTAGGAGGTGATAAATTATCGCATGATTTGCTTGATGCTTCGTGGGGGGTCTAAATTTGGTTTCACTCTTGTTTTGTGTTTGTTTGTACTTTAAACCATACAGAAATTGCCATAAACATATATAATTATACCCTAAAGACTTGGATGTAAAAAATTACATGATTGGGTAATCACGTGACTAGATTCTAGTCCCCCTCAAACCTCAAAGTTTGATAAGACGTGTAGGCAAACAGAACATAATTGAAAATTTTTGCCTTTCTCTAGAAGATGCTTACAATATGCATACAATGTCTTTATAGCTGAAATATCTTTTCAATGTTAGCTGTAATCCAAAAACATCAATTCAATATATGAGAGAGAATTATTTAAAGTACCTGTAATGCTTCAATTTTCATCATCGCTATTGTCGTCATCTTCAGTTTGAAGCTGGTTTTCTTCATCATCTTCATCAAAAAGACTTGCCTGGTTTTCACATTCTTGAAGGTTACACATGTCTGTGCACCTAAGTCCATTAACAACACAAACGCACCTAGGAGCTTCACATTTCTTAGTACAATTACATGAGAGTAGTTCCAAGATTGCCTCTGGTGCAGGTTTTACATCCATCCAATCAATTGCTAGCTCATAGATTTCTCCATTCTGTTCCATCTTCCACCCATGTCCTACTGGACTCGGGATCTGTGGATCCTGCTGAAGACAGCGTTTCCAGATTGCTGCCTGGTAGTTTGCTCTCATGATGTGCTTGATGAGACAATCCTTACACGGGGGTAGTTGATGGCTTTCTATGGCGCCTTTTTTCTCGCAAAATAGCTGATACCGTAGATCATTCACTTCCAGTGCTTTTGTACTTGTGGAATACAGCTTGCACGTTGCAATCTCTAATCTTTCTAATAATGAAGGTTGTACATTCCACTGTTCTCCAAGTTGTGCAAATGTTTCCTGGATCTCTTTGTTACTTTTGATAAGCTTCAAAGCTTGTGCTTTTCCTCTGCCTGCAAGAGCACTCACCGTATCACACCCGGTGAAGGCGTGCATCCCGATGACAGCTTTGCCCACATCTGCACCAAGAGAGCTGGCAACTTTGCTGACATTTATTACCTTGGTGCGGGTGCGGGTTCCACTCTTGATAAATAGGGGAACTGATATATCTGTACTGAATGACACACACATAATAAAGACGTCAGTATCCTCAGAACAAATGAGCACTGAGCTGTATCCATCAAGAGCCGCGTTGGCTGCATGGAATAGAAGACGTCCATCTGCTTCTTCCTGTTTGCAAAGAAGAGAAGGGGCATCATCACTTCTATGATATGTAATCTTGTAACATGTATCGCCAACATTTGTGTAAAGAATCTTGTCTTCTAATCTCTGTCTGCATTTATCCTTTTTCCATTCATTGACCACGAAGGAAATCAGGCTTGTTTTGTTTCCTATGCCCTTGAGAAAATCTCTCCACTGACGCACAATTTGTGTACTTGAGATGTTTCGCAGTTGATGATTGGTTTCTTCTCCTCTTAGCTTGCGCTCAATGTTCTTGATAGAAAGCTCGTTGTATGTGTCAAACACAACATCCAGCCTTTTGCAGTGTGCTCCCTCCCTCAATACCATGGACAGGAGGCTTTCTGCGACTTCTCCAAACGAGAGCTGATCCGCCTTGAGTTTTTGGACTAAGGCCATACCATCAATAACTACAGCAGAGTTGTCTGGTATCCGCTCGTCAACCGGCATATTCGATTGTAATGAGTTGGACAAAGTGGCCTTGTTTGTCTTGCGTAAAAATCCATCTGGTGTAGCCAAAGACCAGGGCAATGGACCCAGTGGAAAAGCTAGAATAAGTTCCATTCGCAAATCTCTTGCTTGGGCCATTACAATGATCCGTCCAAATAGTGACCGATCAGCCTTCAAAATAATTGATCGCCCAGTGGTTTTCACTTGCTTTTTCTTGTTAATGCTGCTGAATGTTTTTAGCTTATTTTTCTCCATTGGATCATTGAACTTCTTCACTTGGGGGATGCTTTCCATCCTCTCTTCTCTGAATATTTGGTATCCCTTCTCACCAATTTTATAGGCCATCTTAATGTCATTGCAGACATCTTGAGGAACTGTCTTTGCTGTTGAAATGTTTATAAGCTCAAGGTTTTCAGAAAAGGGATTAATCCATCCTTTAACAAGATCTACCACTGCTGAAACAGCTTGCTCATCTTTAGTTATTCTAGATTTTGCAAGATCGGTGTGCACACCGCCCGAGTTACTTCCTTGAAGCATTTGCCTTAAATGCCCCAAAAAAGCACTTCTGTACTCAGCAGTAAGATAATGTCTCTGTAGCGTGCTGGGTTTAAGACTGAAACCAGTTGTTCCTCCAGGTGTCTTTGTGTCTTTGTTTACTGTGGTTTCCGTTGTCTGATCCACGGGGATTCTACCAAATGGGTTGATGCTAGAAAGTTGCACAGAAAAGCCACCAGACTTGAATTCTTCAAAAACCTCTGGGTGGTTCTCATCAAGGCTCATCATCTGTGCCAAATATGGTGTGAGATAACGCGCATAGTTAATCTTATCGTAAGCAAAGCACCAGGGGATCATAGACTTTATGGCATGCAGATGCATATACCAATTTCCTTCTCGTGTGCCACGCAATAGACCAAGTACAATGGTTTCCATGAAATCTAGGTAAGACATCCAGAATGCAGACAAGTCACCATTGTCATAACGTAGATGGTTTAAGAACTTGCCCCAGATTTCCATTACTTTAACCATACTTTGACTCTTCAAGAGACTATCAAACGAGTGCTGACAAAGATCATTTGTCATCATCTTCACCCTTTCTAAAAATACTTTAACTGATGCGATTTCTTCTTCATCTTTGTCATCCTTGTTCTCTAACCACTGGATGAATTCTGACCAGGCTAACCTCATCATAGCTTCATAGATACACTTGTGTGCTCTCACTGCACGATTGTAATGTTTACCGTCAATGACTCCATTCACAGAACCTTCTGCAATAAGTTGAGACTCAATCAAGATATCCTTTAGGCCACCATCACCAAACCTTTTACCAAGTATAGATAAAGCATTGCATATAGTATGGAATGTTCCCATTCTAAGTATAATATGCTTGAAGCAGTTTTCTTTCCAAACTATTTCAGATGCTTTGGCGTAGAGGGCCTGGTCCAGAGTAACCACTATTGAATCTAGACAAAGCTGCTTGCGGATATCATCTGACTGGACAAGAATTTCGAAAACTGTAGATAACTCTGTGGCTGGTGCGTTTATAGTTGGAAGATACTGCACAACATCTTGTGAGATAGAAACTTGATCTCTTGTTTTGATGTTGAAACCTGTCCAACTGGGTATTTCTTGATTTTCTGCGTTCTGTTGTCTTGCTAAAATCCACAGGATATTTTTGGCCTGAGCAAATTTTGCAGATTTACTTCTATCTTCCACAAAGTTCTCTCGAGTTTTAAGAGGATGTGGGCCTACACGTGAACCAGAAATGTAAACATCAAGATCCTCAACTTGGTGATCGAGCTGCAGAGCCCTCTGCTTTGACCTATTGATAGATGGCAATTCTTTAGGCGGAGGATCAGGTCCAAACACCTTTGGTTGGATGACAACTCCATTGACTCGATGAGATGTACCTTTACCTGAAAGGGTTTCCTCTTGTCTGTCTATGTTGTCCCATGCAAGAAGAGTGAATATATAGGACTTGATGGACGAAGGAAGTAGAACCCTGTTACTTGAGTCAGCTGCTTTCTTCTGTAAACACAGCGCAGTCTCGTTTTCCTCCAACTGTGAATACGATATTCCATGGCCCAGCTTGTTTAGGGTCGTGATAAGCTCTGTATTTCCAGTTAATGCCTTAACTGCATTAGGAAGAAGAATATGCTTTGGGGGCTTGTATTGACCTCGTGTGACTGCATAGATAACATCTTGCTCAAAGGATTCAACAAGCGTGCATACTCTTTCGGATACGTTTTCATTCTTTGGGTCTCCATTTAGAAGTCCTGTAAAAAAACGATGTAGTTCAGGTGTCTTAGTAATCGTTGTTGAGACATTTGATGGATGGAAGGGCCAGGGTGTTCGACTCATGTCCCTTTGAATTGACTCTCTTATCTTTAATGATGCTTGATCTATTATTTGAACTGGATCAGTGGATTTCTCTTTCAATGATTTTATCTCACGCTGTAGCTGTTCATTCTCTAAGACTACATCCTTGAGTGATAAAGTGTTGGGCACCAGTAACAACTTTCCTGACACATTCGAAATGATCTGAATAGACTCGCCAAATTCAGCTTCTAACCTCCGTCTGATGTTTTTCTTCGCAGATAATCGAAGTGTCTCACATTTGGTAGACATAAACCCCTCCAGCATTTGCGTAAGTTGCGCAACGGGAACAATTTGGCCTTCAGTAAATATTTTGTCTCTTATGTGTGAGAAAAGGTTTTCATAAGCTTCTATTTCAGCTACCTTGTATGAAAAATAACTATCATCCGATTCATCGACTTCACCGCTTTCCTTTGGCTCACTCTTCTTTAATCTTGACAGATTGGTATAGCTTTTATAGCATGAGATATGATAATGGGCTTCAGCCGCAACAATATCTCTACTTGTGACAGCAATGATATTTGAGTCTTCCTTAATGATTGCACATCGTCGCAGTGTCTCATCAGCTCTGAGCTGAACTGCTTTTATAAGCTTTTCACGGGATCTCGTCTCTTTAAGATACTGCTCTTTATTACAAAAGATGCAAACTGGGTCGTACAGCCGTGTGTCTGTAGTTGATCTCCTACTGGGTCTCTTCTTTGCAGTACTTCCATTTCCTTCTTCTTCACTTGCTTCTTCACGTCTACGTTTAATTGTCTCTAGATCTCTCTTAATTGTAAAAAGGCTTCTGCATTTCCTATGGTACATAACATTTTTAGGGATCTCATTTTCATTCAGATGTTCAGCGATTTCTAGAATGGGCTTGTGGTTTCTAATCTTTGCAGCCTCGTAGAGTGTACTCCAAGACTTTATATCCTTTGGTGATATCAAAGCATCTGAGTCATCACACGCTGAAAAGTGGATGATACAACGGGCCTGGTCCTTGGTTGTTAAACTATAGGCCATACTTCATTTCCTTAAATTTCAGGATTAAGAAACATTTCCTCAAGCATTGAATGAACAGGGGTTTTAATAACTTATGTTAAACTAATACTATCTTGTAATTTAATTATATTTTTGAAAATTAATTGTAGTTTAGCATTCTACGGTCTCTAGGGAGAGCAAACTTTTAGATTCGCCATAGCCTAAGTGCGCTATAGCTTTTAACATACAATTTCGTCTATATTGTTGAAAGTTAACGTCAATCATGAAAAACATAGCAAGACCAATAATTAGTAATAGTGTTTAATGTCAACATTGTTTTTGTGTTCAATCCTCTAACACAAATTAACTTACTTTTCATGTTTCAATAGAAGGAATTTGTCACTAGTTCTTTTAAAAACACATTAAGTATTCTGATTTAGTCTATTTCAGATTATTCTCTATGTTCTAAAAGATATTTTACCCTCTCAAAAATAGTCTGCTTTATAACAGTGCTTTGTAGCATTGTACTATCACTATACGAACTGCCAGTTCTTTAGAGAAGAAAAACTAAATACTAAACAAAATATTCTATTTTGCTTTTGAATATTTTACAAATTGTCTACCTACCTTATATAGCTTTTCTCTACAGCTACGTTCATTATTTCGGGGCTTAAGATGTTTAACAAAGTGGAGTTTTTTTGGTTTTGTTTTTCAAGATGGCGGATTGAAAATGACACAGGCATCCCAAACATGGAATAAACTAGGAAACCGCTGACCCTACATTTTTGGAATTTAATTAGTTATCTAAAACCATTCCTATTTGACTTGATTTGAATTAAAAAAACAAACTACATTGAGCACATAAGCAATTAGTTAGATAAAACATGTGTGTTAATGCTATGAAATGAAAAAATTATCGGATTCAATATACCCTTATTTGGGCATCTGCCACACCCACCAGCGATCATCATTTGATTGCTATCATACTTTTTTTTAATCCTCAGTATATAAGCTTTTACAAAATGGGCCTCTTTTTTATTCACCCAAAATGATACCGACAAGTGAAATTTTATGGGTCTGGCTCATGGACTATAATGTTTGGCTACTCTTTTAGATGGTGGGCCTTTTCTTTCAATTCAATCGATTGTAAATATTTGAACCCAGTCCCCTGCTACACTGTGTTGCTTGAAAATGTAATACAAAATTGAAAAATTTGAATCAATAAGCTTGAGTGAATTATGGCTATCATGCACTTTAACCTTTAAGCCCCAAGCACAGCAAATGAAATATTGGTAAATTCTGGTACAGGTAACTGTACAGGAACAGACTGTATATCAAATTTTAGATGTTTCGCTGAAACAATTGCTGTAGTTTACAGTCTGCATTCTTGTGTAAAAAGGTCAGTATTGATGAAGAAAGATCTGGATCTAATAGAGTAAAAATAAATAAATAAAATATTAATAATAGATTTGACTGGATTTAGGCAGTCTGTATAGTGATAAGACAAGTATAGTAATATGGTGCCCTTTGCCTATGGCAGTGAAGAGCATTCAATACTTCCTGTAGTCATTTGGTGCTTGTCTATCCTTACCCATGAATGCTGCCCAGTGTATTGGTCGTCTGTCTTTTTTGTCCATTGCATTAACATTACCACCCTTCGTAATGAGAACCTCCAGCATCTACAGGGAATATACATCACAAATTGGGCAAAATTTATTTTTGTTTTGGAAAAATGATATTCATTTTCATAACAACAATTAAGCAGTATGAATGTCATGAATAGCAATACAAAAATAAAGAATCTACATGAATTTTATATCATCTTTTTATTTTATTTTTTCAACACACATTTTGAAGCAACTGAATGCAACTGGTAACACAAATACAGTAAAATTTAACTGCACACAGTATTCTAAATTTGTTGCTGTTGTTGCTGCAGGGTTCCTGCAGCTCAGAGCTCGACTATTTTAAAACCTTTTTCGTTATTCCTCACAACCTCAGCACTAGCACTAGCAGCAACATGGTTACATGTTTCATCTAAATCATTGTGAGCCCGGATCGACAGGATGTCAGAAAATTCCAGGTTGAATACTTAGCAAAATTCGCTGAAGACCTCATCCATGTCGCGTCTATGATCAGACCTGCTATGGCAACTTCTCAAACGGTTTCCACTGTTTCCAGTGGATCTGTCTCTGCTGTTCCAATACATAATCCTGTGCAAATTAGTGTCCAGTCCTTGCATCCCATAGGAAATTATTTCTCTAGAGCTACACTATCAACTCTCTATGCTCATTGTCCATTATAAGAGAAATACATTTAATTATACCAAAAATTCCATAATTCATGACTATAAAAACAGACTTCAGGTTTCTGCATTTTGCACTATTTACAGTACTGTTACAGAATTTTGCAGAGTAGAACATAAGACAGATTTTACATAAAGAGTAGTAGTAGACACAAGGAATATGTCTCTTGTACAAAGTGAGCAAAGTAGCTATAGATGACACAGCAAACATAAACAAGAAAATGCACCTTAACAACCTATATATAATATGTGTTATTGAACAAGCATGAGGTCAACATGGCTGGATATTGACCATGTTCTTTTCTTTTTTTCGCATTATTATGGACCGAGACAAAGCTGAGGTCCATGAAAATGTAAAAAAAAGAACAAGGCCAATATCCAGCCATCTTGACCGAACAAGTTTGTTCAATCCTGATTAATTATGTGACCAAAGAATTTCACATTACTACTGTTTTCTATAAGATAAAACACTTCCATGTCTTCATATCACTTTGCATTTTAATTTTTGTTTTTGTCAGTTTTTGTTGACAAAATAAATTTACGAAACTAGTATGTTTTCTTTGTTTTGACTGACCGCTTCCCCTTTTTGGACTCCACTGGCAAAACTCAATCTATAATTTCACCACATAATTTTTTTTCTTGCTGGAACAAAATGGGCAATCCCAAGCGAGCAAGATCAGATGGCTCATGTAACTGATCAAAACACAGAATTCGCTTCATCTTGCCCACTCAGTGAGCCTGCCATATAATAAATTATATATTTTTCACTTGATAAGTTTTTTGCAAAGTTGAAACATTAAGAAGTTGGCTTGAAGGATCTTCAACACGTGACTGAGAAACAAAAAATATTTTTGAACAAATGTTAAGAACTTTTAAAACCTTGAAACAACGAAATTTGCCAAGTTTAAGTAATTTTCAAGGCCTTAAAAATATGAAACATAAGACTTCTAAAGGACCTGGGGAAACCCTGTGGTATTGTTGTGCTGTATCAACATGCTAATGTCAAAAGACTTCGTTCACTATTATTCACCTAAACGTGATTCAGGTAACCATTGTAGTTCCAAAGAATTTTAATCTCCCAAAAACTGAAAAAATTATTCTGTATATTGTATTTTGTGTCACTAATCAAATTACTCTGGCCACTTGTAACAGAAAACAATTATTCAACTGAAAGACACAAACCTCTCTATGACCATTAAAGGCTGCATGATGCAAGCTCGTTCTACCCGCTCTATCTGTTATGTTTACATTGGCAAGGTGTGGAATAATTGATGCTACAGAAACAATGGCAAGGCAGTCAATAGAATAACTATCAGAAACAGCAATATTACATAAACATTGAACTGAAGGGTTATAATTTATAAATGATATATAATTTAAGTAACTTTTATTCATTTATTTTGTTGTCACTGACTAAAAATCAAAAAGGTAACAGTAACTAGGATGTTTTGGCTAAAATACGACTGCAACCTTTACCAAAAATTAAAACATGTCCATGCAATTACAAATGATGTTTTGTAAAAAGAAATATTTAGTTTTGTTTTTTAAAAAATTCATGGACCAGCATTGGATCTGTCTCACTGACAGTGTTTAAAACAATAATTTTATGCATAAAAATTACAATTAAATTTTAACACAATTTAACTTATGGCAAAGACCATACATTATAGTACAAGTACATCAGATCAAACCTTACAGCCAGTAAAATGAAGAGTTTATCAGTTTCTATTGGAAAGACTGTTAATTAAAAGTAAAACTTATAATATCTGCATAAACAGACCTACTAAAAAAAGCTACTTTTTACAATTACTTTTGAATTTAGAATGAGTCGCTAAAAGTAAAAGTAATTTTTGATCAATTAAAGTAAAAATTCTTATCAGTTAAACTGATCTGCTGTTGCTGGAACAGTAGCAAAACTGTCTTTACACAATACTTCAAGAATTTTACAACTAACCCAATTCAATATGGTTTTTGTAGCAGCAGTAAAGCTAGATATTTTATAAAATAATATGGAAACACTTTTCAGTCATGGTGCTTTTTTCACTACAATAATACATGTCATGTTTAGACAAGATCAAACATCATCTTCAGTGTGAAGGATTGAGGCATGAATTGCATGAAAATCAACTACCACATGAAAAATACGAAGAACTTTCATGTTGCAGTTAACTTCAGTTGTTAGATCTTTCATGTCAGTTGTACTGTAGCTGATCTTCACAAAAACTATTATTCATGTATCTTATATTTCTAAACTATCTTTCGCACTGAAGAGGACATTACTTGTTGATCACATCAAAACATGTACCTAGAGTATATTGTAATCAATAAAACAGGTAAAACTGAAAAGTGATGCCATAATTATAAAATGTCTCCCAATTCAAATCTACAGTACTTTCATTCTACAAGTTGTGCCAAAGGGCTTATTTACCTCAACATTTAGTCCTTGTCATTTATTGAGCTTGTGAGTTTAATCTTTCTCAGCAATATTCAACACTGAAGCATTATGATTATATTATTTTACTGTGTACTATTGTTGGGAAACTGAGCCGGCTTGTTGCTCTGTGCTATGCTGATGTGGGCCAATGAGGTCCAAACAACTGTCCATTTAGGCTCACTGTATTTATTTTAGCCAAGGTAGATCTAAGGGTTAATGCCCACAACCAATGTCACCTTTAATAGTGCCCGAATGACGATATATGTTGTGGCTACCAGTTACTATTGGCACAACATATGTGTTGAACTTGTGAGTTTAATCTTTTCTCAGCCCAATCCTACAAGCATTATGCTTTTGTATTATTTTACTTACTAGCGCAATTGATATTGTTATTTGCAGCTGCAATATGAAGAGGTGTCTGCCAGTTCTTATCTCTTGCATTTACATCTGCAGAGTTTTTCAGAAGAGTTTTAACACATTCCTGTAGAAGAACAAAGAAACAGTTTCTCATCAGTGAACCTAGAAGAATATTATTTTAATTTTGATATGGATACCCACATCCATGTATTAATAGAAAAATGCAAAAATTAAAACCATCTGGTAGAGTGCTCGATACCAAAAGGCAGAGCTAAAGTTATAACATTTACACATATTTAAACACTTTGTTACATGTATTAAATAAATATATTGTATATATTATAATTGTAAAAGGCAGAAATTATTGGTTTTGAAACTATTTAAAGCACATTACAATTAACTTAAGACAGTTTGTTATTCCCTTCATTGATACTTTCTTATTCTAGCAATGTTTGTTAGTTAAAGTTATAAATTAGATTTGATATAACACTCACTCTGATTAGTCAAAAATGGTGCTTCATCAGATTTAGGGTGAGAGTTACCATGACAAGTATAACGTTTTTCAAGGGAAACAAATTGGCATTCAACACTTTTCTCATGTTCTTGTCACTTGCCACAAGCTTTATTATTATGCATTGAAGATACTATCGAAATTCTGATTGGCTACAAACACACGGCTAAATCCTGCAGGCATCGTTTCCATTGCATCATACCTACAGACAATATATTTATCACTGCAGATGTGACGTCACACCTACAGACAATAGATTTAACACTGCAGATGAGACGTGTCGTATCTGCAGAAAAACGTTTTCGTACGAGCAGTTTCTTGTTGGGTTTGTCATAGCAGAGTCGATGAAAAGGTTTTCCTCGTTATCGGAAGAGGCTTTGGAAAGCTTTGTCGACAGTAAAAATTCAAACAACACAAAAAAAAAACACTGAGCCTCTCATAAAAGTTTTCATCGAGTATTTAAAAAAATAACAAACCGAGAAGCGCTCGCCTCT
>JAODFW020037258.1:0-13015 GCA_027575235.2 Palythoa mutuki | reverse complement strand
CATGCAATGAATATGTGCATGGGTTATATCTCGCTGAAATAAGCTCTTTATCAACAGAAAAGCAAACTAAACGTAAAACAATTTTATATCTAATTGCAACACTGCTAGTATTATATAGAAACTACATATCAAGCATAATTCAGCTTCTTTGACTTTGAGAACATATTCAATTATAGCAGGCATCCATTTTTGCAGCTATACCTAGAAAACTTTCGTAGTTTTCTTGGTTCATTTGAAAATCAGCAGCAGCTCCTTGGAAAAACCGCTTTGTTTTTTTTTCTAAGTATATGACTGCAATTCTTTGATAATAATGTCTCATTTTTACGTTGTGTATTCGAACTTTCGCCATTTGAGGGAGGCACTCACATCTGATCAAGATACAGAGAGGCTTGGGGGAGGTTGTAGCAAGGAACCATTTGATGACGGAGGAACTATAGGACCATATAAGCCTGGGTGAATACTGGAATAAGTAGGTACAGTCGGTCTGCTAAAGGCAGTAGGTGTATGGACCCCACCGCCACTTATTACTGAGCTGAAGGTATTGGAAGCAATGACACTTGTCGGGCTGTAGCACGCAGAGATATCATTGTTACTGTTCTTCAGATTGCTTTCGTCGCCTTTGTGCTCTTGTTTCACTCCCTTGTTTTTGTTCTTATTCTTGGACGAAACTTTTCTGTTTCGTGTCTGAATGCCGTCCTTCTTCATTGAAAGCGGTCGGTTGATCTGTGTTTTAGAAAAGGAAGCAAAACAAATCAGAACTTTCGTTAACCATGGCCGGCAACAGACACAAAGGCCACATCAAAAAATAGCATATTATGTTTTAGCGAGTTAAAAAAATCTTTTCACGTTTTCTTAAGAAATTGAATTATTAGTCTTGTGAATTGTTTCTATCATAATGGAGGGCTTGGTTAACAATATCGGTTCTGTTTTGCCAACGAAGCCTCGAGGCCCAACTATCTCATTCACAACGTAAGCAACATTATAGCCTCAGGACAGCGAAAGAGCTATTGCACTATAATTTCCCACAAACTAATCACGGATGTGAATAGGGTTTTAATTAATTACGAAATTTATACAAAGCGAAGATCTAGTCAAAACTTTCCATATAGTTTGTATTCTTCTTGGCGGAATGTATGCTTTCAAATGAATCAACTGTAGCGTAGCAACATCACGAAAATACTCTGGCAGACTCTTATGAGCCGTGGATCTACTAGCTTTCAATAATGAAAGAAAGACTTTTTTCTGTGAGACAAGAACACGAGATCACCGTTTCTTAATCTATCACAACCTCTGACTTAACAGCCAGCTTTTCGCGTGTTAATGGTCTTCTAATCACAATCAAAATAACGAAATAACGAGAACATTTCATTAATACTAATAGTTTGTTTTTTGTGTAGACAAAATCATTTCCTCTCAAAGTCGTTTTAGAATTTGTCGTTATGAATAACATTGCTGAAAATTTTGCTAAATTTTGAAAGATGTTCAACGTTTATTGACGTTGGAAAGTAGTCAAAATTGATGACATTTCTTTCTCATTATCTGGCTATATTCTCGGTAAAGGAAATGGTACATAATTTATTTCTGTCTCCTGATTGAGAGACCATTAGCGAGGGAGCGAAATAAGAGTTTTTATCTCAACAAATATATACAGAAATAAGATTTCAAGTATGTGTGGAACTTGCTTAGCGGTGGGGAAATTCAATTCCTCGCTTTCAGCAGCGAAACAAAACAACTTTAACATTTTAAAGAAGAGCGTTTTGCTTCAACGCACGTGCACAGACGATTTACTATTAAATATTTATAAATGGTAATTAATTTAGCATGCAAACTCGGCTGAAGGATATTTCTTCGACTTTGACAGGTTGACAAGTGGTTATCAAAGAGTCGCACAGCGTGCAACATTGAGCTTTATGAATTGTGTAAAAGAAATTAAAAATGTAAATAAAAAAGACAAAAGGAAATAACTGTTACCGACCAAAAAACTTAAACACAACTAAACACAACTCTTGTTGCGGATGAAACTTTAGCCATATGTGTCACGAGAGATTATAAAGTTAAGAAAGAAAATATTTGGTGTAGTTTAGGTCGAGTTAACGAGCAAAAACAATATACATTAGAGTTTTCTACTTAAAACAAACTATCCGGAAACACGGCTTGTATTACACTCTTGTAAGAACGGCTAATTGAAACTGCTTTACAATATGTTTTAGTTCAATCTGGAGGGACTTTAAACCAGCTGCCGGTTTGAAAATAAAACTTTCATCGTTGTCGAATCTTTCCCAATTATTTATCAATGTTTTATGCAAACAGCTCTTGCGGGCACTTTGTTTTGCGATGCTTTTGAATAAAACATACTTGTTTTTAAAAATCAAGCTATTTTGTCCCTAAAAGAAAAAAAAACTTTCTTTGCTTTTGCTTCTGTTTGTTTATCGATGTGTAAGACATTAACGATAAATAAATTTGATTCTGATAGCCCGATATTAGGCTGGTGTTATCTGGAATAGATCTTATCTGTTTTGTCTAAATCTACCACAACTCATTACTCGACTTCCTTTGCTGAAAATTTTAAAAGATTCGTACAAAATCTGTTTTACTTACAGCATGAAGTTTCCAATATAGACCACAAGCATTGCAAACGGGATCTCCGTTCGCGTTTCGTCGCCAAAGTGTTGTTTGGCTTGTATGGCAGTTCGCACAAGAGGTTCCAGCTCGTCGAGCGGCAGACTGTAAAAACGAAAAGTAAAATAAAATTACGTTGAAAAAAAAAATGAAAATGGAGATAATGGGCAACAACATATTTCTTTTAAATGGTTGTTTGATGGCTTATATTTAAACATACACGACTCTTTTAACAAAACAACTGCAAAAAATCTTTGTTATTTTTCGTGTGAACGGCAACGGACCATAAAAGTTTGCCTTCGGGATGGAACTACAAAAGGATTTGTTAAAACAATTATTTCCTTCTTTGGATGAATACTGTTAAAGTAGTGATAAATGTTTTCGAAACAGATTTATTAAAAGCGTCTTCCGGATCTTTTGCCATTTCAATTAACACAGTGTTCTAATCCTCGCCAAGGTCCTTGTTGAAGCAGAGTTTAGCATCTGATTAATATTAAGAAGGTCTTGAAATTTTAACAAAGTGTACTGTCATCAATGTACATAGTTCGCTATCTTGCCATCGAGACCAACTCGCGCGTGATAATTACAAAATTAACCTCAAACTACACGATAAGAAAGGTAGACGGAACAAAACTGCTAGAGAGATTAAGTGGAATGAACATCTTTTAAAAGCGCTGAACTCACCAGTCTTCGTTTCGGCTTGATAAGTGGGCGATTGGAGCCGTTCATTTTATGGTAAAGTCCACACGCATTGCATAAATAATGACCGCTTCCATCTCTCCGCCAAAGTGGAGTCGAAGTTGCTCCACAATTTATACACTCACGTCCATCAGCTACGAGGTACAAAGAAAATACAGAAATGATAAGAGAAAGGGCGTTAGAAAGTGAACAAAATAATCCTAAAAAGTTAGATTAGAGATTCGGAGACAAAGGTTTTTAAATTTCAACCTCAGTTTTCCACTCTTCTTGGAATCGTTTGTTCTGAGGCCCGAGGGAAGCTAAATTGTATTGTTTCCATTGAAAAAGATGAAAATGTGTTAAAAACATATTAATGGATATAATAAACACAGTCCCCATCTATTTAGACTAACAAAACTCAAAACAAGGGAAACAATTTGGTAAAATTGTGATGGCAAACGCGATGGCTAGTACTAAATAGAGGAAGATTTTTTTACTTCACTAGTGTCAGGGTTGCACAAATTCCTAACTTTGGCACAGCTATGTGATGTTTACAACAATATATTGGCCATTCTTCTTCGACTCACCTTACTCAAGCCAACACATGTCGCAAAGTAAAAACTATTGACGATAATAGTTACTTAACCGTTTAAAAACCTTATTTTGTTTTTCAACCCTTAAAAACTCACGCAAAACCAGACCGGATTATCGAAACAAACAAAACACGGATTTGGCAAGTTTTTCTCTCGCCGTTGAGCCAAACAATAAACTAAACATTTTAGTTTCTTAATTGTTTCCAAATCCAAGAGGAAATTTGTTTTAATTCAATAAAGAAAAGGAAACCTTTTGGAAAGCCGTTTATCTTCAATTAGCTTTGTTTGCTTTTGCACTAACCTGAATTTGATCGACTCTTGGTTCTGGTTCGCGTAAAGTTTCTATTAGCCATTATTCCTGGTAACCCGGGCAGGGGACCGAAAGAAGACATATTTATCTCAGACCCAACATAATGCTGAATAGCTTGAGAAGGATAACCTGCAAGAGCTGGATCTGCTATTCTCAGATCTGGTCTCGTTGGGAACTGCATCCCGATCCCTGACTTGAAGCGCTTCTCATCATTGCTGCCATAGCTAAAGAATCCATCGGATACAGCGCTGTTTCCTTCTGGTGTGTTTTCTTTTGGCGGCGTTGGAGGAAAGGAGAAAAGGTGAGGCGAGCTATGAACTCCTCCAGCTCCGCTGCTTGTGGCAGAAGCTGGGACAGAAACAGGACTTGGCCTGTGTCCTTGTTGAAATGTTGGGCACCAAACAGATGGCGGGTTCGTTGTTGCACAGCCAGGATATCCCGGTGTTGGTTTACTTTCAATCCACTGTAGCGGCGGGTGGAAATGAGGACGGCAAACCTGTCCAGTTTGTACTCGAGCCGCTGTAGGAAGAAATACTCTACTGCAACTACCTGGTTGGGCGCCTTGGTTCTGTGGATCTTGGAAAGCTGTGGGTCCGTGTGGGGTCATTTGACACATAGATGGACGATATCCACGCGCCCCAGGATAGGACCAAGCGTTTCCTGCATTGCCAGAACCATCGAGATGATGGAAGAACACATCGACTTCATCAGGAGGTAGCAATTGCGTTGGTTCCATAATTCCCATGCCTGGTGCGCTGCAGCTTCCAGACTGGATGCGCTCACTACTTTGAACTCCTTCGTGTTGACTTGCGACGGGGTGAATCCAACGATGTTCAGAGTTCATGGTTTCCATAACAGGTCTAATAGAAACACACTGGATGCCTGCGATGCAAAGTGAAGAACGTTTTTAAGTAACTAATATCTAACGAGCCTCTATTTAACAGCTAACATGGCTTGCAATAATAATTGGCGAGAATAATAGGAGAAACGCTTAATTGTAATTAGGATTATTTCAATGGGAAAAGCAATATGAGACACAAGACGTTTTTTAAGTGTTAGAGGAACATTATGAACGGAAGTTCCATTCACATCGCAACGTGCGCAGCTAAGTTCCGTCGTATTAACTGATGTGTTAATGGAACATCAAGCAATGGACGTTTTCTTTTGGTCTTTATGGGGAAATTCTCCTGAGCTTGCGAGATCGAGAGTAAAGTGTCTACATGCTGCAGCTACAAGGAATAATAAGTGTGAAGATATCTGATAAGGCACAGCCAGATTTTGATACAGTCATCCAATGCCATAACTTGGACTAGTTTGCCTTAAATCTATACCGAAGAGAGAAGATAAAAAATAAAAAGTTAGAACGTGCAAGCAAATCACCTCTGAAAGGCGCTACGAAAATGTTCAGTTGTGTTGCTAACACCTTTGAAAGATGTCTTTTGAATCAACGGTCTGTTGGCGTCTGTGATGTCTGGTTTAACTCAGGCAGTTTCTGAAAGATTGTAGTTGCAAACCAGGCCAAACTTATTAAATGTTCCCACCATTTCGGCGCCAGTCAGCCGCTGGAGACACAAGATGCTCGACAGGTCAAGTCAACAACCAATCAAATTGTTTCAGCTTTTGTCTAAATTGACGTTCACTCGCTTTGTCTTCCCTTTCATTGCTTCACTGGTGAGCAAATTAAACAATCAATTCTTTCCCTATGATCACCTGCCAATCAAGCAGTTGGGTTTCTTGTACACTTTTCATAAGAGAAAATTAACGAAACACAAGTTTATTCTCTCTGCTGTTTAAAATACTTGTAAAAAACGGAAAATAAAAAATTATTAACGGATCCTAAAATGTTGTTTGTTTATGGTGATCTTGGGTGGTTCATTGTCTTTCACATTGTTGTGTTATTCTTGTGATGTTGCCCGAAGCGCCTTTTTTAGAACAAAGTTTTATTTTCTCCTCTTTACGCTCTTTACGCAGGGACAAATAGCATGTGCACGATATTACATCTCGATCAACCATAACTTATCATTCAATCAGTTTCTGAGCCAAGCTGTTTGCATTTGTAATTGTCGCGGCCTTTCTTACTGATAAAACAACATGAAAAGTAGCGATACACTTTTTTTGAAACCGATGACATTAAACTTTATTTACTATGTCAGATTATGCGGAATATTCTATATCAATACAAAAGCATGAGAGCAGATCAATATCCAAAAACGGCTCACGGTACGAAACGTTATTAGAACGGAGTTAAAATAAAATGAAAGACACATCTGCATTAAAAGAGAACAAAGCAACACAAGCACTTAAATGGCATTGCTAATTATTCAAGATTGCCTTGTGATTGGATAAAAAGCCTCACGCATTGTCATAACAGGTGATACGTGACTGACCTATTTTCAACGATAAAAAATTGGGTTGGTTAGTTAGAAAGTATTTTATTGCTTTAATCTTAGCAGTCTTATCGTCTTTCTGTTTGCTGAGGTACATAGAATTTTGCTAAAAACAAACAAGTAAACATTTACATTAGTTCAAAAGTTTTCTTAAGACTTGAACTTGTTCGTGTCGGATAGGTAAGAGTTTACTTCTACACAACAAAAGAGAATGACCTTTTTTCTGGTATGAAGAGAATGACACCTTAATTGGTCAGTGATACGAAGGTAAACTGTCATCTTGAACTCCCAACAAAACCCACCGCTACCTTTGCATATTTCCGCGTAGACTGGGAGACGCGGGCATGACAACCTGTTTAAACTAGATTGAAAGATTCTTGTATCAATCGGCTTCAGTACATTCTTTTTTCAAGAAGGGGAAACATTTTTGTACGGATTTTAAAAAATCTTCTTTTCTATCGTTTCCTGCGAGTAAAAGCTGATTTATGTAAAGAAAATATTTACGCTTCGTAGTTCCTATGAAGATAATTTCGTAAACAAGCAATAAACACAATCGCAATAATCACGGCAATTACAAAAGATGGTACTAAATGCAAAGATTTGATAAGAGAAGGTGTAATTTACACAAGAACACGAGAACAGCGATAATCATGAAAAAGCAAACACTTCTCATAAACTGTCATTAGAAATATTCCAAATATTTTTCCGTTCTGTTACAAAAAGGAAAGGAGGCTGTTGGTATGTAAACACCTTTATGGCACAGTTATTTTACAGCTTTTCTACCTCCTGGGGAAAATGTGGGAAAAAAGTGCTGTTTATTTAACACAGCTCATTAAATTATTACCCTTCATGCTTTTGGCATGAAAAGATATCGTCAAGTTAGCTTGGCAAAGACGAACACCTGTGAGAAAGTTTAATTCTTTTATAACGCTTCTCGAAAGTTGCAGCGTTTATTGGGCCGCCTTTATCAATGATTTGATTATTTGTCCATTAGGAAAATGAATTTTTAAAATGTAAGCCTATTTGAAAACACCAAAATAACGTAATTCTTTCAATAAAACGAAATAAAAATTTCGGTTTTAAATAGGTGAAATCATTTAAAATTTAACAATCAAGGCGACTCTGTTTTGGCAAATATTCTCAGCGAGTCACGGCATTGCCTTATAGCTCCTGTAAGCAAACTTTTTAAATAAAATCCGCTTTTAGGACAAAACTAACAAGTCCATTATTTAGTACAACTCCAGCAAAAACTTGACGAACGTTTTTTTCGTTTGGTTTATGGAATCTTTATTACTTAGTTGACTAGAATTAGCTCTCATAAAATATTGATGTGCTACCTTTCAGGACATATTTTTATCCGAGTTTTCACAATTTTGACAATTAATTAAATGCCATCGTCATTGCAGCTCGTGTGTTTAGAGCAATGTGTACAATTACTGCCTGAGATTTTAATTTAGTTACCGAGTCATGTCCGTTCGCTATTTTTGTTTTTAGAATATTTTTATCAAGACTCGGTCGGAATGAGGTTTTCTAATATGTTTCTAAAATTGCGCGTCTTATTTTCGAACAAACAATTATCGTTTCCAATAATCCGCCATAAATCCATTTCTACCACCTAGAAACAGAAATAAAGAAAATAACTATCATAAGTTATTTACCGGGTATTGGTCTCAAGTCGAGTGAATTTTCCTTGAGGTAAACCAGAGGGCAAAGATTTCCCATAATGCATGTTCTTGAGTGGCTTTGTAGAAAAGATGCCATTTTGGCAAGATCGTTTTTTTCTTCACTTTTCTGCTGACTTGGTTCAATTTGAATGTGCCATCTACTCCGAAACGCTCAAAGTGTTCGGCTCAAGCAACTGAGCATATAAATTAACAATATCTTTTGTTACACATCACATGGACAGCGAGTCTAAGTTCTTAAACACGTATACATACGCAAAGCCTTCCTAGAGATAACTTTCAAGAGGAAGGGGTTATCAGTAAGATACTCTTCTTTTTCGGTTGTGTACATATACTGTTCTGGTGATGAAATCTAACTTGTAATCACTAGATGGGTGATGGCTTTTCTGATTTTCAAACAGACAGTATGTTTATTGCAATTTTTGACTTGTTTTGAGAAACGAAATCTCCGGAAAAGACTTGATAAAACATTATCACCGCCCCCAAACTGAGAATTTACACAGTTTCAGTATCGCAGAAACAAAAAATTGTTTGTAACCTATTGAAGGAAAGTGTTAATTTGAAATGTTTTCGACAGGAAACCATCTAATTTTCATCTGATAGCGTCCTATCTTGAACACCACATATTGTACGGGTGAAATGTTTGAAGTGCAAATCTTTATCATAATCATGTATATCGTCTTAATTCTCTGCAAACTATAACGCGGATCAAAGTTTAACTTTGCTGTTGGCGCAGATACACCGATAAAGGGGGCTTGCTGATAAAATAGGATTACATGCAGAGAGAGAAGTGCTTGTGTTGGTTTATACGTCTATTGGCGAGTCAAAACTTCCTGGAATCAAGTTCTGTATACCTCCATTTCTTTAACTTGATTAGGCTGGCCAGGAAACTCACGGAGGCCCATGTAGGTCCAGACAATAAGTTATTCAGTGGTGATAGGTGATGGACAGAGACTTAATTTTTTGTTTGGGCTTCACACATTGCGAAAATGATTTTAAAAACTTTTGAAGATTTGACTCTTTGAGTAAAGAAGCAAAGAAAACCCAAGCAAACGAGAAGTGTTAAATCTCATTATTTTGATGTTTAGAAGCAATTGAGTCGAAAATTTCCCCTCAGGAAGAACATATTTTCAAGCAGAGAGCTAATCATTGCGGTAGGTAGAAACTGTACCACAAAGTGTGCTAATTTTATCGTTGAAGAGTAAGGCGAGTTAGAATCTTCACTTTGACGCAAAACAGCCCTCTATCGTCCTCCTGTAGTTTTTGCTGACAGAACTTAAGCGTCCACAAAACCGCAACACATGAGAAAGGAAACCAAATTCAGAATTTCAAGGTAAATATAGAATGTGGAACGTTTGGAGTTTTCATCAACATCAAAAAAATCCATTCCGATAATCGAGAACACAGTCGTGTTCGTATAAATCACGGTACAACTCACTGTTATGCCATCTGCTTCCAGGATTTAATGCAAATCTACCTTGTAATAACGCAAACACATAACTCTTACTAGTACAAATAGAATCTCTACGGTGAATGATAAAAACTAGTACCTATCCCTTCGCAAGTTCTTAAAATATTTGAAAGTTGTACTGTCAGAACTACACGGGATATTCAGTCCAGTTTAGGAAGGGTTGAACATAAACACAATGTGGGCGGAAGTTCAACAGAAATGCTCTGTTTAAAATTGTCAGTAACTAATTTCATTTAAAACAAAAATCTGTTAATTTTGTTAAGAAAAGCGAATTAAGGAGCTGTCTGTAAGAAAAATCAAGATGAGAAAAACCATAACCTAACCGAGTAAGCAAAGCAGATTAGTTTTTCATGAGATGCATTTATCAAGTGTTTTAAAAAAGACTTGTGGTTTGATAATGTATAAAGAGTTACGTTTTTTTAAAAACCAGGAAACTTTTGATACAAGGAAACGAATAATTTCTTGTCTATTTTTATCTACATTTTGTTAGGTAACCTTATCTTTTCTGGATACAAAGACTCAATTTAAACAAATCAGTATATGGGTGGCCGGTTCTGTTTTAGTATTTGCTCAGTGTTGGGCAATTATTAGTAAAGGAAGAACAAATCTTTGACTAATTTCAAAAAAGTAGCCAGAACTGACAGTGTTTATAATCAAATTTTAAAATAATGTATGCTTTTATAACAACTGGAAGGCACAAATCGTTCTTTTGAGATGTTCCTATTAGCATAACAATAAAGACAATCATCTGTGTAGGTTTAGTATTTGTGAGGTATCTAGAGACGCGTGACTCGCAGAGATAGCCTATATTGGCTTTTCATTCTCTCGCTAGCTGATTATCAGACGAATCAATAATTACGAACCGCCTTAAATAAAAAGAAGATAGAAGAAGAAAGCAAAAGAAACACTTAAAAATTTCCATCAAGATCCTTCACTCTATGTAATTAAACAAGGTTTCTCGCTCCCAACCTAGTCTTCGACAGTAATTTGTCGTTGCGATCAAACTGCCTTATCTGTGTAGCCAATTTCACCGTTCTCAAAGTTTATTATTCACAGCTCATTCACGCATGTAAACTACAGGTTTTTGACTGATAAAGTTCTCGATATCTTGCGATAAACAAATTGTAGTAAAGGATTTACTATCTTCTTTCCGTTGTTAAAACTTTCAGTGGAGAGAAAACAAGAGAAGAGCTACGCGCGTCATTCACGAATCAAAACTGTACTTTTTCATCTGCTTTGATTTAACGGTTTGGATTTGAAAATTTTCAGATTTGCTGAGTAACTGCAGAAAAAAGCATGCACTGACACAAACAAGAAACGAATTTCAATTGCAAACCTTCAGGTTCCTATGACGTTTCTCTCTGAAGTCTTTCTGTCCATTTCGTGACTAAACTAAGTTTACCTTGCACCGTGAAGGAGATCCGATGATCAGGTAACACTTTTAAGAGGCGTTCTTCTCTTTGCTTGCTGTTATTCACAAATTCTTAGAGCCCAGAGTTTTCAATCCACAATTTCCCCGCCGAGTGCAGAACCGAACACAAGTTAATTATATAAGTGCACTACAACAGGGACTGCTATATGGGCAGGGTGCACGAAAACTTGAACTAACTTGTCAGGCCTGAGCAGTCAACCTTGATCACTCAAATAGACCAGAAAACAAAGAATCAGTAGTTGAGGAGGCAGATACAAAACCTCGAGTCACTTGTCATCTTTCAAATTAGGGTTTGTTGTTTATTGTTCTTTAAAACCCAGTAATTATAGAATATGTGAATCGTGTATGAAACTGAACAAGGGCGCCTAAATCAACAGTGTGTTTATCAACGACTCGACGTTTATTAGCACTATTTTGGAACAGGCAATTTTTTCGCTATTAGAAAACGTTGACGTTGCTACATGAAGTCAAGTGGAAACAAAGAAAGGCGCTTTCTTATTGAGGCCCAAAAACGGACTGGATTCATAGACTATTATTCTTGCCTATATTCGTGTAACTCTTCTTGAAAACACTTTTTTTTGTTTTTAATCGTCATGGTTAAAGGCTGTTAATTCAATCCGCGTGCTCATCAGTCTACATTGGACAAACGGGGTTAGGAGAACAATTCATTGCAACATGTAATTTGTTACCACTTCTGCCCAACTAACTGCAAAGAAACACATTTTTGTTTAATGGGAAAATGCTTAGGAGGTCAGCTAGGCGACGTACAGTCTATCGTCGGTGTCTTTGATAGCTGGCCAGTAAATGAAAATAAAGAGTACTGTTTTTACCTTTCGTCAATTCTTCCACTTCTCATTTGTTTACTTTTTGATAAGAACGCAAAACAAAGATTGGAGAAGAGATCTCGCGAGGAAACTCTTTTTGTGGGACGCTAAGTCTAAAATCGGATCAGGCAGAGATACCGGAAATGCCTTTAGATTTCAAAACTCGACACGCTTCTCGGCCTACCTCACAGCACAGACCAAGTGGCGAGGAGTTCGCACGACTTATCAATCATTCTATCTAAAATCGATAATTGTATAATTATCACATTTTTGGATCTACGTTTGATACGAGTTGATAGGTTGTGAACCTACGCGAGCCGTGACCTGAGAAGGCCGACCTTTCATGAAGCTGTCTTAACATCTCTTACCTACTCTCTGCCTTCACACGTCCGTGTTTAGTGGAAACAGGCCTGCCGCATAACACGATGTGTTGGTTTGCAACCCCAGAATTTATCTCTAAATTGAAAGCTTAATAATTAATGCGGTATTGTCTCGAAGTTTTCTTCGCTGTTTGGGAACGCAACAGTTTTCTGATGAGTTGATAATGAGTGTTTGCTCAGATCGAAGAAGGGCAAATGTTTCTCAATATTTGAACAAATCTAGCACTGATATGATTGTTACAAGTACGAACTTTTCCCTCCCCCATTGATTTGGCGAGGTGTGAAGGCGAGCTGTGTTTGCATCTCTCTTTGATAAGCTGACTAGCATTGTTCAACTGATTGAAAGGTTTTAGCGGAACATTAATTTTTGATAACTGCGGTTTTTCAGCCCAATTTTGACATAATTGAATCTAGTAAACCCACTTTTATAATTTTTATGAAGACATATGAGTTCTGTCAGATGGCGCGCAGTATTTGGTGGATTTTAGTAAGCAGTATTCCTGGTTTGGTTTCTCAAACAAGAAGTTATCTTGCTATCATTTGCAAACTTATAAACTTTACACCAACGAAGAAGAAAAACTAATCGGTGAAGCGATGCATTGAAACTATCAACACGCAGTCTTGTTCTTCTGATCTTTG
>JAODFW020036278.1:0-13016 GCA_027575235.2 Palythoa mutuki | reverse complement strand
ACTTAAAGTGAAGTAACAATATGAGTCTGCAAACTTCTTGAAAGAGACTACAAAACGCACACGGATTACAAAAAAAATTGTGATTTTAAACGTCGAGAAAATGTTTTTTCTTGAAATAATTGGTTTATGTTTTATAAATACATGCGGTAAACAATTACATGTCAAAAATCAGTCCACGGGATGCACACCCGCCGGGTACTAAAAGATTGCATTTGATAACGTAATCCGATTATTCAAGGAAACAGTAAATTTACCGAACTGAACCAATCATGTACAAGATGATGGTAAATTTACTAATTAAGTCAATTAAACTTTAGCTCAATCCGTTGTAGATAAACAAAGAAGAATCGATAATTTGACCGAGAACTTTTTTAAACAATTTGAAGACGTAAATTTCCGGTAGCACGGTTGTTTTTCAAAATTTATTTGGTCGGTCGGTCGGAATAAAAAAACCGAAAATAAAGGACGCTAAAAAAACAAAATTGATTTGGGTATTCCCTTTCCTGATGTAATAAAATAACCTGCATTTGCAGCACTACTGCTCCTCTAAAAAATTTTGCTACCGAGTATGCTGAAGCCGACCTTCTAAACATGCCAACTTGTACTGAAGTCGAGTTACGTATAAACAAATGTAAAACTAAAAGCATCGTCGTGGCTGCTGAACATTATTATTGCAAACACGAACACGTGCAATCTCTTTTCAAAGTTGTTCTTGATGGTTCATTATTCATAAGAGCACCAGATCGCTATTTTAAAAATTAATGAGTACATTTTTCGATTACTTTCGAAAGCCATCTTTAACTCATTCCAAAAACGTTTAACTTCCGTCAAAACGTTTTTCCCGTTGACTACAGATAAATAATGCACACTTATCTGAATTTTGTTTAATATAATAATTTTATATAATTAAAAACCAATGTAAAATAAATCGCTAACCAGATCAAAAATTTGAAACAAATCAAGCAGGAATTGTTTTACACGATAATGAATACCTGTGAAACTCAAACATTTCAACTTTCTTGGGACTAGACTTGCTCCAAAAGATTGATTTTGAAAAGATACGGCTTCACGGTTCAATGAATTTTGTACATGTTGATTTCCACAGACAGTGTGGCGTGGGAATGCCCGGCACTGATTGGTCAACTGATTGTTTTTCGATCTTTCAGCAGGCCTGAAAAAGAAAGCGGACCGCGCTAGTCTTTAGTTTTCTATCAAGTAAAATTCAATCATTTTTCCACGAAGTATTTTATTTTATGAACGTTTTTTCAAGCTTAAAAAGTCACTTTTGATACAAAAAGCGACCAAAACACAACTTGCAATTGCACAAAGATCGTGTCACGATTTTAAAATTTATGAAGTCCACATGGGGTTCAGCAATTGCGTTAAGCAATTTTAAAAAAGGTATTTTCGATAGTTTTGTTTTGTTTTCATACTTCAAGTTGACTTTAAAAATGTATTTATTTTGCTAATTCGGGAGAAGCTATTCAGACGGATTTTTTTCAAAGTTTGGTCTGTTTTTTAATTTTATTTTCTCTGCACTTCGTAAAAACAGGGTCGGTCGGATCCATGCTAATGCTATACCAGAAATTAAATTGGTCTCGCCTGATTAGTTCATGTTTTAAAATAAATACATGCGGTAACAACGACATGTCAAAAAACACGCTACGGAGGAAGATTTTGCAGTACGCCATTCAGCTCACGCTTTAGGAATCTTAGCATCAGCTATTTCAGAAAATTTTATTTTATGCATCCACTCTTAAATGGCCAATTTATTACACCAAAGCGACTTCAAATTATTTTTAGGTTTTCAAAGGTTGCTGTAGTTAGTTGATGTTGAATCACGTGTCAGTAAATTTACCAAAGATTTTGCGCCATTTTTGTTCACAGGAATCAGTTCATAGGACTTCATACACCTTATGCCTGGCTAGAAACAACCTTAAAACAGGGAAATTTTGAAAATTTGTACCGACCATTTAAATATATTATAACAGCCCTTTTCAGTTTAAAGACCACGAACAATCAGACAAAAATAATCAAGAAACTCAGATTTCCAGAGTTTGTAGAAAACGTGTCGCGTTACAGGGAGGAAGCAGGGTAGAACCGTTTCGAAGCTTGGTGGCTCCGGATCAAGTTTGTCATACTGTGTTGTAAAGCATTGATAAATTAATTTGTTTGTTTTTACAAAAATAACCTATTGTTTTTCAATCACGTGTCAGTAAATTTACCAAAGATTTTGCGCCATTTTTTCTGTTCAACAACACTGATTCCGTACCGAATTGCCACTAACATAAACCAATTTTATAACTTGTTCGGAAATTTGCAATATTAATTTTGTCAACTAGTTCATTATCTAGCGAATTTCTCCGTCAGTTAGATGGCTAAATAGTTTCATTGCTGTAAGTGTAAACTATGTACTACATCTATTTATTGTATTTAGTATTCATTGAGGACACAATTAATAGAAGTTATGTACAGAGTTCGTTTAATGTACTGATAATCAGTAGATACTTTGTTTTGTTGATTTTTTCATCAGAGTTTCTCTCTTTTCTGACCTGTGTCGATCATTTTCTTCCAGTTTGAAGGATTAGCAAATTGTGCAATGAATCATTCAATAAACCATTATAATGGAGGAGCAAACATGTTGCCAAGTGTGTCAGCAGCATCGCCTTATTCGAATATGAATGTGAGTTTGGGATCTTTGTGTGTATTTTCAGTTGTTGCTGTTGTAATTTAGTTTTCTTGTGGGGTAGAAGTTTTATCTATAAGGAAAGAAAGTGAGATTTCTTGAGCAATATTAGTAATTATTTTTATGTTATCCTTTTCAGTTAAATGCTCAATGGCTAGACTCATGTACAGTACAAGTTTACAGTATGTCATAAGAACTTTTTTGGAGCAAGATAGTTTATACTGTACCTGGTTTGTTCAACTGAGTTGCTATGAAACAGCTTCAACTGGGAGCTATCTGATAGTTTACTGTTATTTCTAAAGGAAGTAGAAAATATATTTACTAGAACTAGTAATTTCTATGAGAAAGGTGAGTGCTGAGAGAATGCATTAGAAAGATAAACAATTATAAATCCACTGTGCACCTTGACCGCTGTGCACCTAGAGTGCAAATTCATTGCCAGGGACATCCTCAAATCGACTCTCAATACTGCAAGGGTTTCAAACCGCTAAACGTTCATTCTGTATGTTCTGAAATTCATCGCCAGTGACATCCGAAAATTGAACCATGTATAGAATAGTGAGCTGCTTCACAGAAATTAATCATCAAGGATGACCAGTTGTACAAACTTAAAGAACCGATACTGACAATTTTTGTATTACTCAGGGCATCGCAGGCCAAAATGGACACTCTTCCAGCCAAGTGGCAGCTCAGGATAATCAGATACAAACACAACCACTTATACTTTCCAATGTGGACTGGCCAGGGTCCTTTGGCTTTGACATTGACTTTGAAAAAGAGGTTGGATTGCCAACCAAGTCGACTCCTTGGACTTACTCGTTACAAGTGAAGAAGCTTTTTGTCAAGATGCGAGTTAAAGTTCCTATCAGAATGAAACTAACAGGTAATTAAAAACTATTTATTTCTGGCATTTGTTGAAGTAACATTTGTGTGGCTAGGTGAACGGAAAAGAAAATGTTCAAAATTAATAGAAATTAAATGAAATACAATGCGGGAGCCGTAACACAAACAACTCAGTATAACGACTCACGGAGATGAACTAAATGTAATTTTCCAAATACAAGCAGCCACATGTTTACAAATTGTCGTCAAATTGGTTTTACAGGTTTACACAATGATCAATATCATAGACTTCAAGTAACTCAGAACAATGTTTTGAGTATACTCTGATGAAAAACTTGTTGAATATGAAAAAATTCATAACTATCAATAGGTAAAACTATACTGAATATAGGAAAGACTAAATGCAAGTGACACAACAGAAATACAGCTCAGCAACGATACCTATTGCTCTCTCAATACACAAGTTATCTAACTTTCTATGCTAATCTGTGTGAGCAAACAGTTATGCATATAATCTTGGTCGTGTAGACTAATGCGTAAAATACAAAATGCTAAAATAGATGCAGATCAACCTGGCTACACTTGAATATAATTAATTTTAGTCAAAGTTTATTGCACTACAGAAGCACTGTTCTAAAAATTCCCCTTGAATTTTTTATCTACTTTTGAAGTATATGTCTTTGAAACTTATAATTTTCGACTTTCCCACTCACACTGAGGTTGACAAGTACTGCAGGTGCACATATGAACAGCAGTAAACTCCCCCACCCCTCCACCCACATCATTCGTCTAGTATGTAAAATATTTTTGGAAAATATGTGTATTCATTCCAAACGCCAATAAAAGGTTAAAATATATTAAAATGGCATAAAAGTTTAAAAGTTAAAATGTTTAAAACAAACGTTTTCGACTCTTTAAGTCATCTTCAGGTTCAATTAAAAACTTTCCGGAACAACGCAGTTTATGTACAGTTAAGTTATCCCCGAGGGGAATAAAGACAAAGAAAAGGCTTGAACTTGTTTATTCAAATTAGGACGGAATTTTGCAATAAGTAGAGATTCAATTATACGGCGAAAAGTCCAGGAAAAGGCAGGGGCGATAGCTTTCCAGGAGAAAGAGTGGTTTGGATTTAATGCGAGATGTCGGGCTGGTTCAGAGAATCTAGTTATATCTTCATGCTCTCTAATGCGTTCCTCGAGATTTCTTGAGGTTTCGCCGACATAATCAGATTATATATATAGTAGTAGTTAGTAGTAGTACCTTTATTTCACTAGGGTAGTCCTATCAATACATTAATATAAAATTATCTAAATATACTGTATAGTCCTCTCAATAAATTAATATTTACAAAAAGCTGAATATTTACCTTTGCTGGTTTAACATCATCTGCTAAGAAATAAGGATATGCAAGTCTTTCCACAACCTTCTTGATCTCATCAAGTTTGGCATAACAGGTTGCACTAACTGGCAAAAAACGCATGCAAAACCTACCAATAAAGGAAAAATTCCTATCACTCAAACACATTCATGACTGTATTGTGAAAGTGGAGCATCATTAAAACACATTCTTCAGTTTTGTCCCTTTATATCAGCAGATATAGCTAATCAACCAGCTACTAAAACAAGTACCGTATTTGTTTGTGTATATGTTGATATGTATAAGTCGAAACCAATTTTTCGATTGAAAATCAATACTTTTTCAAAAGTCTGCCAGTTTGTTTTTTGCCCATAAATAAGAGGAGTTCAGTTTTTTTGGACCGAGTTTTACGTCTCAGTACCTTGACTTATATACCATCAAATACGGTAGTTTCTGCTCATACCTTTCGAAAAAATTTACTGTTAGGCCTCGACTATTATACTAACTTACCTTGTTTTCTTAGTGGCACTGGTTGCAATATCAGTTAGAAGGTTATGAACAAGTTCTACAGGATCTTTCTCTTCTGGAAGAGTGCACTTTATAAAGACAACATTGTTTGCTCCACTGAAAACAGCTTTAAACCTTCTTTGTTTCTGATTTTTAATGTTCTCAACCTCTTTTGCAATCGCACTTTCAATGTCTTCCTCTGACTCCTCTTCTCCAGAATCATGACGTTGATTTTCATATTCTTCTTTGCCATATAGCTTATCTGCATACTTGATCATGACAAAACAACTCATTAATTAAAAAAATAATTATCTTGTTCAAACAGGTAATCCTATAGTAACTTAAAAACTCAACTTAAAATAAACTGTTGTAACTTGTTAAATATTATTCTTTCTTATGATTCGTTACTAAAATGCTTTTAAAATTTAAAAAGCTATTAATTACTAACATAATAATCAAAACAAAAATAACCAGACCTTGTGATTTGAGGAGAGTGATCACTCTCTCGAGTGATTAATTACTCCCATACTTACTAAAACTTGTTCGCCTTATTGGAGAGTACAGAAAAAGTTACTTTTTGTGCTTTATTTAAATTTTGTATCCAAATAACTTCAACAAGAACGTCAATATCTGGACATAGAGACATTTTGTCTGCCATTTGGAGGATACGCCTTACAGCTTCAGTTGTTGTTGGATGCATGCTGTTATTTCGTTACTGCATCATGCATGTTTTTATTTTTACTAATACATTTTTATGTAGCTTAGTTTTGAATAAGGAATGTGAAAAAAGAATATTACAGAGAAACTTTGTGCAGTAATGTAAATTTAGGTGTTTAAACTGACGACTTAATCAAAAAAGGAAAATTGCTCACTTCAAAAAGTTTAGGTAAGCTTTTTTCACACTGAATCTATTTGTTTTATATAATAAAAAAATAAAACATTTATAATGATGCCGTCAAGTGTGCTTCTATCCTCTAATAGATCATAGGTGAGAACCAATCAAAATGGCAGAATAACTTGCGTTATTATATAATTAACAAATAGATTCCATGTTTGCATGCATCTGTTCCGTTATAGATAACAGATGACGTCAAACAGTCTGTGGTAAGAACAAAAAAGTGGCACACGAGGCGCTAGCCGAGTATGTCACTGATGTTCTTACCACAGTTTGGCGTCCTCTGTTATCTATAACTGAACCGACGCACAAAAACATGGAATTGTATTTGTTTCATATAATAAAAAATTAAAAACTTTGTAATGGTGACATCAAGCGTGCGTCTGTCCTCTAATAGATCATAGGCGAAAACCAATCAAAATGGAAGAATAACTTGCCTTATTATATAATTATGAATACCAAACTACTGTATCATGGTATATTTGAAAGTGAGCTGGTGACTATCAATAGATAGGCAGCACTGAAAGCAAGCTGGGGAAAGTCAAAAAGGTTTCTCTGATAGAAAGTTAAAGAATATCATTTATAAATTAAATAATTCAGACAGTACATTAAATCAAGTATGCTTTCATAGCACTATGAAGCACTAAGGCGGTGATTACATGATACCGGATCGAGATTCATTCCGGTACAAGTTCGTCCCGGTTCCATACAAATCGCTGCATTTGTTTACATGATACTTCAAAATTTTTCATATCAGCATGACTCATTCCAGAATGAACTCATCCCGGTTCTCAAGCCAGATTGAAATTTTCGATCCAGAATGAAATCCAACCACAGTTTGTTCCAGTATTATATAAAGAGTGCACGAGCTCATACCCGTGCAAAAATGGCTACGAAGCCAGACTTCCAATAGACTCTAAAGACGAGTAGAGCGTGCACACTACACTTTTAAAAGTTCATTTTCATGCTAGCAAGTTTGTTGTTACCGTTTCATTCCGGTACGAGTTTGTTTTAAACTTTTTCATATAAACAAATAACTGAACTTATTTTCGTTCTGGAATGACTCTCAATCCGGTATCGTGTAAACACCGCCTTAGTTTACTGAGCAGCAGGAACTCAAATGAAGTTGAACTCACCATGGGACCCATCAGGTCTTCAGATGTATTACTGCTGCTTATAGTTGGTCGATCTTTTCTCACATTAAATATCTTTCTTGAGTGAATTTCTACTTCTTCATAATCTACAAGACAAAGTAAAGACAAATTTACTGACTTGATAAAGATTGAAAAAATGTTTGGTTCTCAGTCAATAGATAAGGATGCTATATGTAATTTGCTTCTGCTCAGTGAACTCCTGGACTCGTTCCGCTTATTTTCTGTTTAGGCCAATGATATTACAAAACATGAGGAGGCTAAAGGACTGATCCTTGCATGTTGATCTCATGAAGAATCATTGGTTGTAGAGTCATCGATTTCTTCTCATTCTCATTGCTTGAGAAAGCTGTTTCCTAACATTTCCTTGAATACGTACTGAAACCCAGTCCCTGGTCGCTTAAAATTGATTCCAAATAATTTATACCGCAATTTGTAAAGGCGAATAACTTTTTAGTTTCATTGTCTAGTTGTTTGTTGTTTTCACATGCAGACGCACAAATCAAAGAAAAAAATACATAAATTACACTTGAAAACTAATTTAAAATTAAAGTACTCCACTTGATAATTATAACGCCAAAAAATTTCAAAGGTTTATTTGGGAATATTTCCCTGCTCCTCCAGGGGCCGGTTGTTCAAAAGCCGATTAGCTCTAATCCTGGGTCAAACTTTAACCGGCTGTTTCGTTTCAGTGCATTATGGCCAGTAGTTTAAACTCAAACTTTACCTGACAAAAGACGTATCAATACACAGTGACTCTATCAAGAAAAAAAATTAACTTTCACAAGCATGCCCTCAAAATTCTGCTGTTCAATTTTTCACTAATCCAGGATTAAGCTAATCGATGTTTGAACAACCGGGCCCTGAGCTAACGTAACAGCTATAGGTAACCATGGTAATTAATGATGGTTCAAGTTTGATGGATTTACCTGACATCATAGGAGTGAAAACAAGCCGCGGACAGAAATTAAACAACCAATCAATGAACATTACTGTGCCTTATGTACTAACAAAGATACTAAATTCTAGACTCAAAAGTATGGTTAATTAGTAGTCAGACCTTTCTCAGAGCAGCGCCGAGAAGCAAGAATCTCCAATAATTCAGTCCTTTAACAATTCACATTGTCCGTGTGGGTATTAATTGCATATCAGGTTCTCGGAAAGCAAATTACTAAAATAATACAGCTTTTCATATGAGCCCTAATTGACAAAATAATCAAATTTGTCCAGACCTTTGCTGCTGAATTACTGAAAATCATTAGACGTCAACTAATTCCGTACCCTTGGCTATTGCCACTGAAATGAGATATTTCCCTGAAACCTTACAAAGAGTTTGATGTGTCAAGCGCTAGCGGCTGTTTTGGTATAAGAAGATGAATGGCATCCACTTAAGTACGAAATGCGTAGTATGCACAAATTAAAGAAACCTAACAAATTCACTTTCAGAAATATAGATTTCGAAGAGCGCGGAAGGCGATTGCGAGTTTTCAAGAGCAGGTCCAGGGTGGCACGATTTTCTGAGTTGCTGACAATTTCTGGAGCAAAAATTGACGAAATGTTGTGGATGGTGATGCTTGTGACAATTCTTTACTGTTCCTTGGTCAACGAGCTACTTTATTGCTGGCGACTTTGGTCGAAGAAAAGAAAACCAAAACTACGAACTGACAACAAGCGGTAGATTGTACGATACATCGCATAGAATTTTCCGCATCAAGTTCGTTGTATTTTGTTATTTTTATCTAATTTTTGTCAAGACAGCTTTTACTTCAGTTCCCCGCCGCTACTTCGATTCCCAGCCACACAACCAACATATGTATGTGATTAATTGGAAAACTCAAGCGTATTTGTGTCTCTAGATACATTAGGAACTGCATACCTTCTTCATGGACTGTGTGAAATTATTTCAGTTTTTAAAAAGTAAAACGTGTCTAGATTTGCAATTTTGCTGATGTCTTTATTTTCCTTTCTTATGTTTTGACAGCACCTGATTGACTAACTAACTAATTGACTGTATTACTGACTGAAATCATGAACTGACACACACCACTTCGACGGACTACAGTCCGAAACGTCAGTTTTCTTTTTTTAATGGTGTTCAATTTAAAAAAATCATCAAACTATCTGACTGAACTAATTGCTGACTGACTGAACTAATTGACTGACTAACTGACTGAACTAATTGCTGACTGCCCGAACTAATTGACTGATTAACTGACTGAACTAATTGACTGACTGAACTGACTGAACTAATTGCTGACTGCCCGGCCGAGCTTATTGACTGATTAACTGACTGAACTAATTGACTGACAAACTGACTGAACTAATTGCTGACTGCCCGGCCGAGCTTATTGACTGATTAACTGACTGAACTAATTGACTGACTGACTGACTAAACTAATTGACTGACTAACTGACTGAACGTATTGACTGACTGAACTAATTGACTAACTGACTCGGCTAAACTGATTGACTGACTGACTGACTAAACGTATTGACTGACTGAACTAATTGACTAATTGACTCGGCTAAACTAATTGACTGACTAACTGACTAAACGTATTGACTGACTGAACTAATTGACTAACTGACTCGGCTAAACTGGTTGACTGACTGACTGACTGACTAAACTAATTGTCAGACTGACTGATTGAATGAATTCACTGACTGACTGAACTAATTGACCGAACTGAATTGAATTGACTGACTGACCAACCGAACTAATTGATTGACTGACTGACTGACTAAATAAGTGAACTGATTAACCGAACTAATTGACTAAATAACTAAACTGATTGACCGAACTAATTGACCGATCGACCAAACTAATTGACTGAATGAGCGAACTAATTGACTGAACTAAGTACTTAACATTAAGACTTGAAACTACGCCTTTCCATTTCTGAACATCATCAGTTTTGTCATAGCTAATTAATATAAGGTAGATGTGGTCACTTGACCTCCAACTGCAAAAGGCCTAGATTGACTAACTGAATAATTTTTGTGTAACTAATAATGTGAATAATTGAATCATTATTGTTGATTGATCGATCTTGTACTGTAGGATTCATGTGCCTTTCTTGCTACCAGTGTAACGCAAAGGACATAGATACTTGTATTGAAAATATGAAGGAAGTAGACTGCCCCAGAACGAAAAATGGTTGTTTTTACCAAGAATCAGAGAACTACATCAAACATACCTCAAGGGCAGTCACATTTGGTTGTGGCCGAACATATTCCGTAAATGGCTGTGATGTTAGAATGGGTGTTTTCAAATGTGTGAAATGGTGCAAGGAAAATTACTGCAACAAGAATATGGTCCGTCCTGTTGTTGACTCGGCGATTTCTAGGATAAAGCTACCCACATTTGTTTCTTTTCTTCCATTGGTTCTATTTACTATTGTTCAAGTAATACTCTTGTAAATAGCTGTACAACAATCTGTTCCCCACACCTTGTGAGTTGTGTTCCTATTGCTATATTTGTAGACTTTTGATTTTAAATTGAATAGTTAAGAACTTTCTCTTTGAAATGTATGTGGTACAAATCATGCTGATTTATTGTTTCGCATGTTAAGCTACCCAGATATTATTTTCTTTGCTTAATTCTGGCCAACTATGCTTTACATTGATTTGTAAGTGCCACTAAATAAAGCTCAGTTAAACTGCATGCAACTATGTTCATGATGATATTTTGATTATAAATAAATGAAATATGTTAAGGTTAAGGTATAGTTTTAATAGGTAGGATTTACCAATTTTTAGCTTTTATGGGGAAACCTATGGGCTTGGAGAAGATCTTTCAGGCAAAAACAATTGTTTTAAAAGCATGCCAGTAGTTCTTGAGTTATGTGAAGTCAAAACTCATCAGTCACTGATAGTAAAATTGTATGTGAGCCGTTTTTTCAAATGTGTTTTATTCGAAACAACCGTTTTGCACCAAACACAGCTGTAAAAAAGATTTCAACTCAAACAGATTTTGTTAGCACAATGTTAGTTTAATAATTAAGCTTCAAAACGATGTCAAGAAATTTTTATACTCATGCAGCTTATATTTTTATATTGATATCTGAACAGACATAAACTATACATGTCGCCGAAAATAAATAGCAAAACAGTTACTGTTCATCAGCAGGATACCTAAACTGTGTGCAATTCTACAATCGGTTTCGGCTCCATTAAATTCTGTACCAATTGAAGAACAATTAAGGTGGAGCCACCCACTAAATGAGCACAGTAACTTAACAACGCCAGCCAAACAATGAATGCTGGTATATGTACACAAAGCCCTTGGGAATCTCAACGAGGCACTCGGCATTAGCCAGAAGTGGTGGCAGAGCTTGGAAAAATATTACATTAAGGATCGTACTATGAAAGCTGAATTTACCTTTGAGATGGGCACAATTTATCTCGCTCAAGCTGATTTCGATATTTATAAAGACCCAAAGAAGAAAACAGCTGCAGGAAACTTGTTGAAGGCCACTCGGTTCATGAAGGAAGGTGCGAAGACAATGAAAGAACGAGGAAAGACTGATCTGCTCTGCCAGACGCTCAACGCGCTTTCTTCAGCACACCACAAAAGGGGTGAACTGGAAAAAGCTCTTGAATATACGCACAAGAGGCTCGTAGTCTGTTACAGAATTTCCAAAACAAACCTGCAAAAGCTGACAATTTTCGAACTCTTGGAAACATAAAGCTTTACAACTTTCCGCTCACAGAAATAAGAACAATTTAAGAACAACTCGAGGCTGAAGTCGCCAAACTAAGAAGATTGTGCCTCGGCAAAATGTACCGGCTTTTATAAAAAAAGCGTGTACTTATATAATATGCCACTAGTAATACAAGCACAATTGGCCACTTTAGAAACGAGTTTGGGACTGAGACGAATTTAGAACTGCGAAGGGGCTTGGGATTGTTACAAGGGACAGATTTGTTTTGAAGTGCAGTGTTTGAGGTGTACGGGTATCAGATTACCATAATTAAAAGTGATTTATTGCTAACAGAGGAAAATATTCCAGGAGCAAAGCTTCTAAGACTAACAGAGAAATGTAATTGCGCATTTTTTTTTTGAGGTTTTTATAGCGCCTATTTTTAATAAATTTCAAAGGCACTTTTTACACTTAAAACAATATCTTCAGAATATAAAACTAGTTCAAAAAATTCCTTAAATAAAAATATTTTAAGCTGGAATTTAAAACTGTTGAGGCTAGCACTATTTTTCCGGTATAGCTGTTAATTCCGTGTAAATCCTGCACAGTGATTTCACATTCCCCCTTTCTTTTGTTTTAGGCGCGTTTGAGGCTTCTTCTTCTGCGTTCTCGATAAGCTCTTCAAGTTTTTCCGTCTCATTTCTTTGCGCGGCGATTATCATTTCATTTCATCATCATCATTTCATCATCATTTTATTTATCTAATTTGGTAAAACAAATCTACAACCTTATACAACCCGCATATAGTAGCTAAGCTAATCGAGGCGGGTTGTATAATTTACAATAAAATTTAACATATATATATACTGCATCGCGGTAATAGAAAATAAGGCAAATAAATAAATAGAAATAGTTATTTAACAATTATTCGCCG
>JAODFW020035288.1:0-13019 GCA_027575235.2 Palythoa mutuki | reverse complement strand
TACAATTTGTTAATTTTTTGTTGCTGTTTCCAGCGCTTATACGGCTCGACAGACCTGCTTTTCTAAACAGAAAGGTTAACCTGGTTTGTCTTCCACCACAGAATTACCAGGCCTCGGAGAGTTCTCGGTGTTTTGCAACAGGTATGCCCTTTCTTAATTTCAATCAAGGAATTACACCTACAAACTTTATAATAAAGTGAAGCCAACATGTGTTTTTGAGTCAGTGAAAAAATCACTGAATTAGGTGGATTTGAACCCTTAACGTTTTGGTTTTGCTATTTATTTTCAGCAACATATAAATAGTTTATGTCTGTTTGGACATCAATTTACTAGACCGCCGCTCTACCAGCTGAACTACTGAGCCAACTGGGAGGGGTTTGTGGGTTACAAAACTTATCTGCCAGCTTGAACATAGAATACAGTAGTGGTTTAAAGAAACGCAAGCGAAATACGCGAAGTTTCGACGAAATACGCAATATTTCTACGAAATTTCAGACAACAATTTTTTTGCGAAAAATTCGCGAAACTTGTAAAAACTTCGCCGAAAAAGATACGCCGAAAACATTTCGACGAAGTTTCTTGTAAAATCAAAGAACGAAACAAAACGAATTTCTTTTTACCAGTACTGTATCTCTATATGATTAAATAGACCGTGATGATTGTTAGTATCACTTTAATTTATGTTTGTAATAGGCCTTTTGGAGCTAGAGGTCAAATGGTACAAAATACGCCAAACTGGAGAGCAAAAGAAGCTGCAAGACCACAAGACAAAACAAGAGCCATGAACATATGCAGTGAAGGTCGACAAGATCTATACTAGAACAAGACAGCATTTGCGTCGAAGAAGAGAAGAAAACACAGCAGAGCAAAGTGACAACTGCGAAACCCAACCACTTCTTGATGCAGATGACCATTTTGAGACAAAAGAGACCTTAGACCAGGACGCAGCAGTGGCAGAAGATCAGAGCATAAGCTTGGACAAGGCATCTGGATGTGGTTTCAAGATGAAAAGCCAAACCACGAGATCCGGTCGAGTAACAAGGGTTCCTCAACAATTCCAAGAATAAGGGATAGACCAAACAAAGATGAACTTTTAAACTTTCAGAACATTGTCGAAACTTTTTGAGTTATTGTTTCTTGATATACCATGTCATGTTATTACAACCTTTGTAATTAGTTATTGTTTTATGTTCCAGTACCTATGCGTATATACTAACGAGTGAGATTGATTTGTAATTAGTTATTGTTTTATGTTCCAGTACCTATGCGTATATACTAACGAGTGAGATTGGTGCCTAGCTTTGTGCTAATGTCAAGATGGCTGCCCGATAGATTAAACAACATTTCGTACAAGTATGTCAAGATGGCTGCCCGATAGATTAAACAACATTTCGTACAAGTATTCTTATCAGAAGAAATTCACGAAACACAGAGAAAACTATCTACGTTTCCAGCAAAACCCTTACACGTAGCAATATACTTGCAAAAAAGATCTTTTGCCTGTTGATATACTGAAACATGTTGAGAAATATTCAGATTTATCCAACACTTTGTAACTTAGAAATGTTTGCATGTTTGTTCTCTGTAAATCAGATAACGAGAACCATGTAACTGAAAGTGAATGGAATGAACGAATTGGACAAAAATGAATATTTCTGCGGCGCAGAACTAGCAGGGACTGGGTTCCATTATAGTGCTGAGGACTGTGGTAGCACGTGCAGAGGAACTCTACGTCTACTCCAGCAACTGCCCATTCACCTTTTTTGCTGACAATTATTGAGATAAATGTCGAACCGAACTTGAATCGTAATATATCCAATAAGATTTATAAATAATCCATGTAACGTGGTTAAAGAGCAATAGTCAGATTAGGACAGCTGTCAAGGTGACCACTCGTCAGCATGCTATGGTTTACCCTATTGTTCAGAACGTCTGTAAATAGTAATTTTCGAATTAATGTAAATTAATAATTAGCAATATTAAAGCACACAGAGCACCTCTAGACCCCGGAGGATTGTGGTATTGCGAGTCTGGGGAATACGTTTCTACTTTCCCACAGGGTTCTACGGTTTTTCGTATTCCGCAAACCACATGCCTGCTGCTCTCTATGGTATCACTGTATAGCGCGGACCTACGCCACAAAAATAAACCTGATAGGAAAAATTTTGTGTGCTGTCTAGTGGAGCTGAAATATACTTAGAAAATATACTTAGATCATCGGTGCAGTCATGATAAGCGTGTTCAGCGACCTGTCGAAGCCATATCACGTACACGTACAAAGAAAAATAAAAGAAGGCAAGGATCGAGAAAAATTTTGCGGTGATTATGAGCCATTTGTCCTTTTTCCATTTAATTTGTCATTTAATAAATGGTCACGCACAAAACTGAATCGCCCCGAAGACGTTTATTTTCAATGGTCAACAAAGGCTCTTACAGAGAGGAACACATGCTGAAAACCATCAGTAATCTTCCAAACCGCTTCAACATGTTCACGCCCAAGAACTATGCAATCTACGTTCTTGATAACTATAGTGTTCATAATATGCCTGCAATCAAATTAATTAATTAATTAAGCTGAGGTAATATACATGTTGGAATAGGAGGAGGAGGAGGCATAACAGGAGATAAATGATACTGACGTTTGTTCCCCATTGAAGGCCAGTTATCGGGAACTTGAGCAAGTGTTGATGATCGATCAGCTGAAACTTCATCCCACCCGCATTCCACAACCATCATCAAGGGACGATATGATGCGCATCTAAGATGAAAGTTTAACGGCACTGGACATCGATTATGCCAGTAGATTCAAGGCACTCTGCAAAGATTATCTCGTTTCAGAGCGGATCTACATGCTTGTAAGGCGAAAAAATGCGAAATTATAGTTCGAAATGAATTAATGAAAACCAATAGTCCAAAACATTGAAAAATCTATTAAAACTGATCACACCACCCAAAGATGTTCGGGTTTGAAAAGACACTGAAATTAAAGATGCTTCTCCCATCGATGAAGGTTCAGAGTTATTTGATTACGAGGGAGAAGAAATACGATTGCAAGAAAGGGATGAAGAATATGTGATTGAGTCAACAGATTTCGATGATGAAGATGCAAAGCACAAATGACACCATAAACACCGTGAATGAATCTGTGCACGAAACGGAAAAAGTAACATTGGCCAGTGCTCGTAAAATTGAACAGCTTCAAGATCTTTGTGGTATTCGTGACAAGGAATTAAGAAATGATGCGAAATTTATCGACGAAATAGGAAAGCTATTGGTGGAAAGTAATCGAATATCTCGAAGGTTAACAATAAGTTAGAAACTTCCGTTTATAGAAAGCCTACAAACACAGGTCTTTTACTTCATTATCATAGTAACGTTGACAAGCGATACAAACACTGTCTCGTTAACACTATGATCTACCGTTCCTATTGTTTATCGTCTAGTCCACAAGCTTTTGAATCTGAATATGACAAACTTCGCTATCCTAATAACCTGATCAATTACATATTTTCTAGTTTTACCAAGTATTTGGATACAAATAATGCAAACAGCGCAACCAGTAACAATGGGTTACAATTGTGCTGCCATTCAAAGATCAGGCTTTGGCAGGTTTCGTAAGACAACAACTAAAATCACTTAACAATAACATTGGCATTAACATACAAGCAGTTTTTAAGAGTCAATCCATTCACGATGTTTTTAGATCTAAAGAAAATAAGCCGGCGATTGTTAGCAATCAATGTGTGGTGTACTACTTTAGATATGATCAGTGCGAAGTTGATTGTGTCGGCTATACACTTCGACAATTACAACAGCGGATAACAGAGCATAAACTTTCTGCAATTGGCAAACACATTGCCAAAAATCACAAAACTAAAAGAAAATAATTTTTCAGTCCTAAAGAGGTGCTAATCTAAATTTGACAGCTTACTTTTTGAAATGTTATACATAAGGGATTTGAAACCTAGCCTTAGCACCCAAGTTGACTCGGTCAAGGCCAAATTATTTACATAATTTTCTTTAAAAGTTTTTAAATTATTTTTCCCTAGGACATCACACAGTTTTTAAGTAACATGCCAACAAGATTTGTTACAGTATGTATATCTTGAAATATCTCTATAATCTTAGTTTGAGAATAATGCAATGAAGCCATCGAAACGTCATGCTAACTTTTTTATGTATATATTTTTTTAAAAAATTTGACTTTTATAGTTTTAAGTTAAGGCAAAAGCACACAGTTTCACACCTGGTCAAAGCGCGCGATTTCGCAGCAATACTGCACATCCCTTAAAATCGTAGCTGTTTAGTTCGGTCCCAGTTTCCCATGTGGATAATCAAAGCAGATGTTAGGAAATGCTCATGTGTAGGGTCCTGGCAGGAACTCTTTTATATTAAAGGAAATGGTGGGAATCTGTGAGTCAAGAGCCTCATTTTGATGCCAAACTTGTGGCGTTTTTTGGGAACTTTTCCGTAAAAGTAAGAGTAATAGTTTTGACAAAATGGCGGCGTGTGTTTTCTTTTCGAAAAATGGTGACTTTTTGCCCGGATAGGTTTATTTGAATTAAAGGTTTCTGGCTTTTGTTTTATGTTAATGAAAAGATAAAGGTCTTCCCAAAAATGATATGATTTTTGTTTTTTAAAATGAAGCCGAAATCTGGAGAAAACCACTGTGTCCTGAGGCTGACGATGAACTTGATGTCTTTTGATCTATTTGTTGTTTGCATGAAATGTGGACCCGCGTGCCTGTTGTGAAATCGAAGCTGAATCATTGGAAATAAACTCCAATAAAGTAATAGAATCGGCGGTGAAAGAGTTAAGAGTTTCAAGACTGCAGATGGTAAACTGTATTGCTTTTGAAGAAGTCTTTCGATCTATTTGTTGTTTGCATGAAAAGTGGACTAACAAAAGTGAATCCGAGCGCATGTTGTTGTCTTCATCGGCTATGACTCCTATAATATCTGAAGAAGTCAAAGATTGGCTGAAATTATTCAACAACGCTGAATCAAGAGAATTCTCTTAGTTTAAAAATATGCCCGATACGAAGAATCGGAGATTCAATGTAGCGAAGTTTATGTAAGCTCGGCCAACGTGACAATTATAGTCACTGAACCAACACTAGCAGAAGTAAAAGCAGCCATTGAAAGGTTGAAGAATCGAAAGTCATCACGAATTGACTCTATCAGAGCTGAGTTGCTGAAGGCAAATACAGAATTCTCAGCAAAGAAAGTACATGAACTGATGGAAAAAGTGTGGAGACATGAAAAGATACCTGATAAATGGAAGAAAGGGCTGATTATCAAATTACCAAAGAAAGGAAACCTAAAGAAATGTAAGAACTGGAGAAGAATAACTCTCCTCTCAGTAGTGATTAAGATACTCTGAAGGATCATTATAGACTGCATCCAGATGGAGTTGACAGATGACTGAGAAATAAACAGGCAGGATATAGAAAGGGTAGGGCAACAACAGAACAGAGTTTCATATTGAGAAACATCGTCGAGCAGGTTAATGAGTGGCAAGCTAGCTTGTACGTAAACTTCATAGACTTTGAAAAGGCATTTGACTCAATCCTCCGTGAAAGCCTATGGTTAATAATGCAGAAATATGGCATCCCAGACAAGATCATAAAAATGGTAAGAGTATTCTACGATGACTTAGAGCGTGCTGTAGAAGATCAGGTGGAAGCATGTGAGTGGTTCAAAATCAAAACAGGCGTCAAACAAGGGTGTAACATGTCGAGATTCTTCTTCCTAACAGTAATGGACTGGGTAATGAGAAGGACTGTGGGGAATGGAGAGAATGGAATTAGGTGGAGATTTACATCTAAGCTAGACGATTTAGATTTTGCAGATGATGTGGCTTTGATCTCTTCTACTAAACAGCATATCCAAAATAGAACAACTTGAATGAACAAGGGGGCAAGACGAGTAAGGCTGAAAATCAACAAGGAGAAGACAAAGGTGATGAGGATTAATGCGAAGAGCAAAGAAAGGATTTCAGTCAATGGGCAAGATATTGGTGAAGTAGAGACTTTCAATTATCTGGGAGCTACCATTTGTAAAGAAGGAGGAGGAATGAAAGAACTGAAGAACAAGGCTCTCCAAAGCAAGAGGCGCATTTGTCAAACTCAAAAGAATATGGAACTCCAAGAGCATCAGCAAGAGAACAAAGCTCAGATTGTTTAAGACCGTGGTAGTGCCGTCTTGTTTTACGGATGTGTGTCGTAAATTCAAGTTTGTTATATATATAGCCTCACTTGTTATGTAATTTATGACATAACAGATGTGCTCTAATTAGTCTTTCTGTAACAGTTTGTATGTTGGATCAATGAAGTAAAACATCTTTAAAAATCCTTCTGAGTTATTTCGTAAATTCAATTTACGACATGGTCCTTAGAGCCTAAGAACATCATGGCGGACAAAAAGTTGGAGGAGCGTATAGAGGCCACTGCACCCGCGATATCAACAAAGCGAAAAAATCATGAAATTCGACAGCCTGAACATGATAGAGCTAAAATCGATAAAAGAGAGGCTGGAAAGAAGATTGCTGCAAATGATCCCAAGATCCCAAGCTATTGGATACAGAAGTAGAAGAAAGTCTTGACTTTCATGATAAAGTTGGTTACATTTTGATAGCCACTGAAGACTTCCTCGAGCAAAGTAGAGAAGTCGCTCACCAAACCGAAACGGTAAGCACGTTCCAGTCTAGTCTAGTCAGTCAGTCTCTAATCTCAGTACAACCGCTAACACTCAAACTTCCACAACTACATATCAAGTACTTTCAATGCATTCCCCTGCAGTGGACTACTTTCTGGGAAAGTTTTAGCGCTTCAATAGATTCAAATCCACGCATAAGAAATGTTGATAAAATTAACTATCTTAGTGGATTATCATGGACTTTTCAAAGGCCTTTGATGTGGTGCCCCATCAGAGGTTAATTCATAAACTTGATTATTATGGAATTCGAGGAAACCTCAAGAACTGGCTCTCAACTTGGTTAACCTGCAGGGAACAAACTGTGGTAGTTAATGGTACCTCATCCAACTCTGTTTACGTATCGTCTGGTGTGCCCCAAGGAACAGTGCTCGGACCACTGATGTTTCTTTTATACATAAATGACATTGGTGATAATTGCTCATCTTCAATACGTTTGTTTGCTGATGACACTATTCTTTATAGTGTCATAGAAAATATTGGATCAGCAAGCTTACTCCAGTCTGATTTGTATGCTGTTGAGCAATGGGCTAACAAATGGTTAATGCAGTTTAATCCTAACAAATGCTCTGTTATGCGAATAACTAGGAAAACTGAACCAGTTATTTATGATTATAAATTAATGGGTCAAACTTTAAAATCAGTTTTGCATCACCCGTATCTTGGTGTGGAATTGAGTAATACCTTAGATTGGGGTCATCACATAGATATCAAAGTTAATAAAGCTAACCAGACCCTAGGCTTTCTTAGACGTAACCTTGGTAATTGTTCTGAATTAATTAAAGATCTATCTTATAAGTCACTTGTGAGACCCCACCTGGAGTATGCTAGTACAGTCTGGGACCCTTGGAAAGTGAAACATATCAAACAGATTGAGGCTGTTCAAAGGCGCTCTGCACGTTTTGTGAAGAATTGCTGGGATCGTGAAACAGGAACTGTAACAAATTTACTGAATGAGCTTAATTGGCCCTCTCTCCAGGATAGAAGAAAAGAATCCCGACTTGCCCTACTACACAAAGTTATCCATGGGGAAGTTGACATGGAACTCCCAGTGTACATTGAGAGAAAGAAAAGACAATTAAGACATAATCATCTAGACAAATTTATTGAACTGCAACCCAACACTGAAGCATATAGGAACTCTTTTTATTGTAAAACAATTAGGGATTGGAATTTATTACCAAACCGTTTGCTAGAAATTGATAATTCTAGAAGTTTTAAGGAGGCTATAAGTAGAGATATTTAATGGGATTCTCTCTCTCCTTTTTATTTTGTTATTTTTATTATAATATTTATTAGTATTTTATATCATATTTATACTAGTTGTATTCATATTTTTATATATTGTACATAGCGTTTCATTTATTATTTTAGATTTCTGTTACAGTCTATTGGTGATGGGCCCTCCCTTTGATGGACTTTAATAAATGTAGATGTAGATGTAGAACAGTTGTTGATGTACTTGTTTATGTGATCCATTTAATTATGACATTGCTCAGCCGCAAACTATATATACGAAACAATGATTTTTTTAAAACCCCTGAAAGAGTTGCTATCAAAAGAGTATCTATTTAACAAATAGATTCCATGTTGGCATGTGTCTGTTCAGTAATAGATCACAGATGACGTCAAACTGTGGTAAGAACCAAAAAGTGGCACACGAGGCGATAGCACTGTTTATAGTGGTGGATCTAGGATTTTCAAAAAGGGAGACACAACGAGCACTACAGGCCCCTGTTTCCTAGGAGGTCTGGGGGAATGACCTTCCCAGAAAATTTTAAAATATTGAGTTTCTAAAATGGCCATTTCCAACATTTAGAGACCAATTTCTTGCTGATGAGCTTTTTCAAATGATAAATAAAAAAGCCTAATTGTGCAATTTACTCTGCATGGATTTTTTTTCTTCACTTCGACTTCGTCTTTGCATGAATTTTTTTCTCCACTTCTTCTTTGCATAAATTTTCTTTCTTCACTTCTCCTTTGCAAGAATTCTTTTTTCAATCATCTAACCTTGCATATATATTTTTTTGTCTTACTCCCCTCTTTCCCCTATAACTTTTCTAATGGTCCGTCCATTGTCTCTATCTAAAAACTATACAGTTCTACATTGATCAGTCTATCAATACCTCAACAATGTACGGTACCAAACGATTTAAGAACTGCCCCTAAATGACATGTATAATGAAAAACTTTTGTAGCACTTTGGCCAGTTTGAAAATTAAGTTGTTCCCAAGTAAAATTTTACTAAAGATACAAGTCACAAAGAACAGTTGATACTCACTTGCTGAATATATCGGAAATGTTGGGGAAACATCTTATAGCACGTTACGAATTCATATTGGTTCACACGTGCAGCAGGGGAAAGAAACGTCACTCGAGCAAGATCTCGACAGTTTTGACAAATATACCTGGACAAGGACGCCTGTTTGAAATATACGAGTTATGAATTACTCACTATGATATACAGCTGTTTACATAAGACTGTTGATTTACATGAATCTATGGGATTAAAACTATAAAAAGCCAAAAACATCCCCACAAAAATTACATCACCAACCTGCGCCATTTTGAAGTGTATTTCATCAGATCATGCGCACAATCAACTTATAGCGCGGGCTCAGGTTAAAGAAATGGCGTCATTATACACGAGGAAACTTTAGGCTAAACCATTTTACTAAACGAAAGAATATGAAGATTGCAGTCGAAGGTTGTTGTCATGGTGAACTCGATAAAATCTACGAAACTCTTCAATTTTTGGAGAAGAAGGAGAACGTTAAAATTGATCTTCTGCTTTGTTGTGGAGATTTTCAAGCAGTAAGAAACGAAGCTGATTTGCGTTGTATGGCTGTCCCATCAAAGTATCGCGACATGCAGTCTTTCTACAAGTACTATTCTGGTGAAAAGAAAGCACCGTTTCTTACTGTTTTCATTGGTGGAAACCACGAGGCCTCAAACCACCTGTGGGAACTTCCTTATGGAGGTTGGGTTGCACCAAATATCTACTATCTCGGTTATTCCGGTGTAGTGACTTTTGGTGGCTTTCGGATCGCCGGACTTTCTGGCATTTATAAGAAGCACGATTATCTCAAAGGTCACTTTGAATGCCCACCATATGATAGCAATTCTCTGCGCAGTGCGTATCACATCAGAAGCATTGATGTTTTCAAGCTGAAATTGTTATCTCAACCACTTGACATTATGATGTCACATGATTGGCCCCTTGGGGTATATCATCATGGGGATTTAAAACAATTGTACAAATATAAAAGTTTCCTTGAACGGGAAATCGAGTCCAACACTCTTGGCAGTCCTCCAGCAGCTGAACTTTTAGAAGTATTACAGCCAGAATATTGGTTCTCGGCACACCTTCATGTTAAATTTCCTGCTTTGGTGCCACATGGAAATAAGATCACAAAGTTTTTGGCCCTTGACAAGTGCCTTCCCAAGAGAGATTTTCTACAGGTTGTTGATCTTGGGTCAGCAAAAGGACCAATGGAGCTTCATTATGATGCAGAATGGTTGGCAATCACAAGGCTTACAAATGAACTGATGAATGTTACACAAAATTACACAAATCTGCCGTCAACTCCATGTGAAACTGAAAAGTTTAAGCCAAGTAAAGATCAAATTCAGGAGATACTGAGAATGTTAGAAAGTGAGTTGAAAATTCCTGATAACTTTACACAAACAGTCCCACCTTATGATCCGATCCACCCAAATTTTAGGTATGCAACCCCTAAACAAGACATCAATCCTCAAACAGCTCAGTTTTGTGAAATGCTTGGTGGAATGGAAAATCTATTTGCTTTGGAAGAGAAAATAGAGGAAGGTGCTATCAACAATCCAGATGAGATTCATTTGAGTGATGATAATGATGATGATCTGGAAATTAGGTCAACAAAGTTACAATTAAGAAATCCAGATGAGATAGAGTTAGATGGTGAGGATGATAATGATGATCAAGAGACTCCTTCACAATTGCATTTGCTAACACACGTTTCACACAAAAGAGGAGAGTCGAGTGATGATGCAAGAAGTTGTGATGTTTCAGTTGAACTGGATGACAATGTTCCAGTTAGAGATACAGATTCTTTAATAAATACAACAGAACAGAAAGAACCACCAAAGAAAGCTTTGAAATTAGTACGAAGAAATCAAGCTTTGTATAGTTCACATGATAGTGATGACAATGAGTATTGATGTATTGATAAAAGCCAAAAATAACTTTTTAAATTAATATAAATCACACAGTTATGGAAAGTCCATGAACTTCTCTTTAAGTCCTAAAAAAATCCTTGAATTTTTCCAGTTTGACAAGAATATGATGCTCAAAATAATGGGTAGTCAACTCAGGACATGGTCTGTTCAGAATGGCGACTTGACTGCCGGGACAACTCAAGTATCAGAAATATTGTTTTTATTACTTACATTTTTATGATTAATTTGTCTTGCTATGTAAAGTTTCAGATGCTGTTTTGATAGTTTTTTAATGGTGGCTTCTTTCTGTTTCTATCAAAACAGACACCATTTTTAAAATAGTCACCACTTGAATGGTGGATCTTTTAATCTTTTAATCTTTTAATTATTTTTAATCTTTTAATCAAGATAATTGCCTTTAGGATTAAACTAATATTCCAATGGAGGGTAGTCAGTGCAGGTGAATTACTATGCAAAAAAAACTTTTACAGTGTAGACAACAACATTGATATGGTGCTACAGTGTTATGAATGCAGCTAATACAATATAATGTTACACTATTACTCATTGTTGTTTTGCTCTATGGCCAGACACTCCAGAATGCATGCAGGGTACCCCCTCCTGCAATATTTACAACACTTGCTTTGGCCTCAATTAGAATTTTATTCCAAATAAAATGGCTCAAGTCTTGTCTGACACTTTGGTGTTTCAAGCCAAGAGATTAAGTTAATATTACCCTGAACCCATAATGATGTTTGTAAGTGCAAAACTTTCCAAAATAAGCTGGTATATTACCCTTACTGCTGGTAGAAAAGTAATGAGCACATACTGTGTTATAAGTATTATGGTAGAGCACTTCACTCGATGCTGCCAGCTAATTTTCTTTTGACTTATTATATAGAAATACAGATTTTTAGTATGTAGGCAACCTTGTGTAACTACAAATAAAGATATTTGTTTTATTCTGAGTGAGAGCAGTGCAGTTTTTAGTTAACATTGCAAAAAAAGGGAACAAAATGCAAAAATATATATTGTTTTCATTACCCGTGTCACTTCTGTTTGGTTGAGATGTAAACTTTTTTCATTTTTAGTTTTCATTGGAAATCATATTACTCTCTTTCAATTTCGAATTTGTTTGCACTTGTGAATTTTTTAAAAAGCTCAATTTTCACTTGCCTATGGCTCATGCAATTTTGATACAATTTGAAAAATTCATGAGTGCAAATAAACTCCAAATAGAACTCAAAGTTAGTTGTATGATTTTCTTACAAACAACATTTAAAAAAACTTCCCCTCGTCATCCTCAACAATTTATTCACTTTACTCTCCCCCCATGCCCTTAGCCTCCTTTGCAGTTGGCTATGCTACCCTCTAACCACCTCCCCCCCCCAAAAAAAAACACACTTACACACACACACACCTTCCCCTCCTTCCACCCTCACTCTCACATTCCTTATCCCACTTTGCATGCCAGGAGCCCGTTATCTGTTTTGGTCAGCGGGCTGTATCCAGTCTCGTTTTGTTTCGAAATACCGACCCAGTCACACTCGGCCATAAACATTTTGAGGGCCCGGATGTATTGCATTTTGGCGGGACTCTGTAGTTGACAGAACTGAAGTGTACTTTAGAAGTTAGTCGCTTTATATTAGTTGATATTTGCTTAATTAATTATGGCCAAAGTCTCTCACGTTCTGGTTTCAGCATTCCTGGTCCTTGCATTTTCAGCTGCTGGACTTGTGAAGCTGACGGACCGACTCAATCCTGATGCCCATAAACACACGGTGAGTATTTTGAATTTACGATCATTCATGATCAACTGTTCTTTTTGAAACTCTGTTCTCACAAAAAATCGCTACTCAATTTGGTGCAAATGAATCAGATGATAAAATAATTTTCAAATATACCAGATATTTTTTTCAAACATCTAAAATGTTATATACAAGTTAAATCATCTATATATATTGCTCTAACATCTGCAAATGGTTAGACCTTCACGTCTTCTCGGATAAGGACGTTAAACCGTAGGCCCTCCGAGACATGTGTATTTGTGTGTGTGTGTCTGTCACGTGATATGTCTCCGTCCACCTCAGAGTGGTAAATTAGGTAAAT
>JAODFW020034281.1:0-13031 GCA_027575235.2 Palythoa mutuki | reverse complement strand
GCGTGACGCTTTCTTTCAGTTTGTTTCCAAATAAATATTTCTTCAACATGAATTTGCTTTATTTACTTTATTATTGCCTTTTCTGTCCAACTAGTTGGGTGATACTAAAACAATTAGACCCTTCGCCCTTAAGGGCCACAGATCAATAGCCCATTCGGCTTCGCCTCATGGGCTATTATCCGTAGCCCTTGCGGGCTGCGGGTCTAATTGTTAATAAGCCCCAAACAGTAGCAGATGTTCAGTTTTTACAGCTGAGTCATGGCGAAGGTTTGGTTTCGAATTTTTCAGGATTGCTTAGACTCCTCGTCATCAACATCTTAATTACCAACATTATCATCAACTTCATCACCATCATCATTGCCATCGTCGTCTTCGTTATGGTCATTTTCACTATCATCATCTTCAACATCATTATCGCCACTACCATCATTATTATTATCAAGAATATCATTAATTAATATTAATATGAACATCAACATCAACATCAACGTCAACATCAACGTCAACATCAACGTCAATATCAACGTCAACTTCAACGTCAGCATCAACGTCAACATCAACGTCAACATCAACATCAACGTCAACGTCAACATCAATGTCAACATCAACGTCAACTTCAACGTCAACATCAACATCAACTTTAACGTCAACATCAACATCAACGTCAACGTCAAAATCAACGTTAACATCAACGTCAACATCAACGTCAACATCAATGTCAACGTCAACATCAACGTCAACGTCAACTTCAACGTCAACTTCAACGTCAACATCAACGTCAACTTCAACGTCAACTTCAACGTCAACTTCAACGTCAACTTCAACGTCAACATCAACGTCAACTTCAACATCAACGTCAACATCAACGTCAACATCAACGTCAACATCAACGTCAACTTCAACGTCAACATCAACGTCAACATCAACGTCAACTTCAACGTCAACATCAACGTCAATATCAACATTAACGTCAACATCAACGTCAACATCAACATCAACGTCAACGTCAACATCAACATCAACGTCAACGTCAAAATCAACGTTAACATCAACATCAACGTCAACATCAACGTCAACGTCAAAATTAACGTTAACATCAATGTCAACGTCAACATCAATGTCAACATCAACATCATCATCAACGTCAACGTCAACATCAACAGCAACAACATCAACATCAACGTCAACGTCAACATCAATGTCAATGTCGATAACATTGTCATTATGACTATCATCAACACAATGATTACTTCTACCTAGACTCTTACCTCTCTTTTTTGAACCAAGGCACAAGATCAAAATCAAGGTAAGCGGCAAAGCGTCCCAAGTCCTTCAGCCGATTAGTGGAAAGTAAAAGTCGGGCGTGGCGGTTAAGGATTGTTTCAATAAAGAAATGACCTGTAGATTCCATCTCCATAAACTTTCTATGAGCAAGAAAACTTGGATCAATATCATCTCGGGTTGATAGTCTATTTTTGCAAAAATTAGCCTTTCATCGTTCTAAGAAATTCACAAAATTTATAATTGTAGGAAGAGAAGAATGTGATCTTGGAATTTTGAGCTTGTTTAAATCTGTACTGAATGACCACTTCCTAACTTAGAAATGATCACGTACTAACACGAATAATAGCGTGTATTTTTACAACTGTATCATATTTCTTAAGGTTACCGTATACCTTCAGGGGTGTTTTGCGTTAAAACGATACAGTGCATCTGTCTTAAACCGCAGATAATTAAACCCATTCATCAAATTAAAGCTTATAGAGCTGGCTCTCGAACTATACTAAACATTTGAATTAAAATGAACGTTTAGATTTTTTACGTTCTCTAAAAACGAGCGACAAAATCGCCTTTCGAGATTTCCAACTCAAACGGAATTTGTTTGTTTCCCCTAAAATTTGCAAAGCAACTTCTTCAATATATGAAGAACAAAAGCGTGTCTGCGTTTTTTGTCTGTGGAAAAACTTTTTGTTTTAGAGCAATTTTTGTACGGTCTCTAGAGTTTTAGTAGTAGTAGTTGCAGCTCGGAATTAACTATAGAAGAAATGTTGTGCTTACACAAGCTTCTTTTTCTCATTACCGGTAATCAGAGGGTCATAGGTTCGATTCCCGTTAGGGACTCAGAAGTTTTTTCTTCTGAGAAAAAGAAGCTTGTGTCAACACGAAGATTTCTTTTATGGCCTATTAATGTGTATTTAGTATTGGCTGATTCGACGTGAAAAAAAAATCACTGAGCATCAGAAAGAACTAGAAAGTTTCCAGTTAAATATATGCTACCCTACTCTCACACTATATCTTCGTACCCCTCCCCCGGACTTAATAATAATAATCTTTATTATTGTATGACCTTGCAATTTTCTGCAGTCTGATTGGTTCACGCGCGGTCTGTCAAAATGCGTATTCGGACCGGTTTCCCCGGATGTTGATTTTCAAAAAAATTTCAAAACTCGCAAAGTTACTTTAAAAAGATTTTAAAGTACTTCCGAAACTTTCGGACGATTTCCGAAGATTTTTATAAGAAACAGTTTTTAAACGTTTCCAAAGCTTTCCGATGATTTCCGAAAACTGTCGGATATTTCCGATGATTTCCGAAAACTGTCGGATATTTCCGATGATTTCTGGAGACGTAGGCATGGGATAAATTACCGGAAGTAAAAAAAGTTATATAACAAACGAATTACTAACCTCGCTTGCGCAGTCTGTATGTAAAAATATCAAACCCAGATCTTTTTTGAACGAACCTCGCTGCGCTCGGTCCGTACTGTCAAGACCTCGGTCTAATATTTTTCCATACAGACCTCGCTCTGGGTTAATAATCTCCAATTATTTATAGCGCCCATGTATTATGTGGATACGATCACATGCACGTACTAACAATGTTCACATAATACTTGGTAGATTTAAAAGGGGAAAAAGTTAAGGACAAACACAAAATTTGTCCTCTTAAATAAGCAAAAACTCTGCTTTGTTTAGGGGACATTTTGGTGTTCGTCCATTGAACTGATAAACCCAAAATTAATTTTCAAAGTCCACTCTAACTTCCTAAAGCTTAAATTTCCATTCTTTCAACTTTTTCATCTCCGTTAAATCCTAGAAAAATCTGAAAACTTTGCTGCTCGTTCGAACTATGATACGAGAGGATTTTTAAAATCTAAAACTTTAAACTTATATATCGTCAGGTACATATATGTCTAAACGCCATCAAAAAGTCAACTTAATATTTAGATTTTACATGGTGTACTTACGTGCACAGAGGGTTATTACAACCAGAAGCGAAGGCGGCAGATTGAGTTTCCTTTTTGAGCAAACTAATGATTCCCATCAGTGGCGTGATTGTAAATCCCGGCTTGAACGCAATAACAACAACAATTTCTTTATTACCTTAACTGCAGTGTAATCTTTACAAAATTACTCGACTGAGAAAGGTAATTCCCACCTAGAACATCCCGTATCCGGATATTTTCGAAAACGGAGATATTTTTCTCCGTTTTAACCTTCCGTCCACACGTATACGGCGTTTTAGATCACTGAAAACGAAGGCTTTCGAAAACGCTCTCCAGAGAAAAGATTTTTGAAAACGGAGATTTATCGTATTCGTGTGGACGGGCAAAACGGAGGTTTTCAATACGATAACGTCATACTTAAGATCGTGGGCTCCAGTCTCTTCCACAGCGTGTGGACGGTCAAATACGATTTGAAAACTATACGTGTGGACGCGTATTTTTTTGAAAACGGAGAAAAAAATCTCCGCTTTCAAAAATATCTGGATACGTGTGGACAGGGCCTTAATATTTAGATTTTACATGGTGTACTTACGAGCACAGATGGTTATTACAACCAGAAGCGAAGGTGGCAGATTTACAAAATTACTCGACTGAGAAAGGTTATTCCCACCTAGAACATCCTAATAGCTAAACAAAGCTAGATGGATGACATGTTTAATCGCAGCAGCAACAGACCTAATCCGCTACCGTCAATGTTTTCCCAAAACAGTCCTCTTGGGAAATAAGGTTTTTTGTTTCATATGCGGTAATGAGAAAAACCCGAAAGAATGTTCAGCTTAAACAAAGAACTTCATTTCCCAAGAGGACTGTATTGGGAAAACATTGAGGGAAGCGGATTAGGTCTATTGGTCGAGATAGAGAACACCGATGGAAAGATAAAAAAAACACTAAACATTAATGGAAAAGACAAAACGACAAATATTCAAAGACAAAGTTTGCTATTATAAAGTATCATATCCTATTGGATGTTGATCAATGAAAATCACACAAGATATATATGATTGCAATGCATCATTTCTTATTTTATTTTTAAAGGTTCCAAAGCTTTGATGTTTTAGATCCTCGCTCAACACGTTCCATAATATACTGCCTCGTTACATCGAATATTAAATTTGTCATAGACCCTAATGCAAAAATGGCGGCGATTTTCATATTCTTTTGTCTACATTCAAATTAGCCTTACTAGCCTCGTTTAGAGTAACATATTCTTTTGAAAGTTTAACACAAGGACGTGGCTAGTAGAACTAAGGTTTGTACAAATATTTGAAAACAAATTTCCAGGGCTATTTCTAGATCTTTTCTCAATATTCCAGACTCAAAGTTACGTCAGTAATTATATCTGATAAACGCTTCCCAAACTGACAACATTTCTGGCTATTACCGATGCTGTGTGTTCTAATTATGAAAATTATATGCGTGACATTCGATACTTTTGAATCGTTCTTTAAATTTTAAGCGTACATATTTCTAAAGACTTATTTTAGAGGTTACTATATTCCAATGGGTGCTCAATAGTTTATTTCGCCAGAGGTCAAGCGTTGTAATTCAAGACTTTTTCCAAACAGCTGCTCTGATTTCCACACTTTGCAGACATTTTCCGTATTTCCAGACTATTTTCCAGTTTTCCAGACTATATGAATACTGTTCTTAATTCGCATCCAAAGCGAGGACGGCGAAACATTTCGCTGCTGAGAAAAGATCATTTCCGTTTCATTTTGTACCGCATTGACTTATCCGCAGCAGCAGGCAATTTGTCTATCTCTTCAACTTTTGATAAACACCAGCCATCAACAGAAAGATTGGACATTCTGGGTATCTCCGTGCCTTCGTTCCCTCCGTGCCTTCGTTGCCGCGTGAAACCAGAAAAACGGTTGGGGGAATAGCCCTCCTCGGACTGCCTCAGTGTTTTCCCAATACACTTTCTCTTGGGAAATAAGATGCTTTCTAATTCCTTAAGCAGAACATTCTTTCGTGTCTTTCTCATTACCGCATATGAAACAAAGCATCTTAGTTCCCAAGAGGACTGTATTGAGAAAACACTGACGCAGTCCGAGGAGAACTATTCGAGAGCCGATTAGCGAAAACCCGAAATGCATGCTCGCGACTTCTCGCAAACTTTGCTGAGATTTTCAACAGTCTATGACTGACAGCGCGGAGAAAACGTTTTCTTTCTTTTATAAAATAATTAAACAATTATCTACGAAGAACGATCAGCTTTTTCGTGTCACAACATGTAGGAGACTAACATATTATTATCGTGCTTCATAGCGCTATGAAAACACACCTGTTGACCAATCAAACGAACGTACTATCCAAAACACACTTGTTAACCAATCATGACGCATGTACTATCCAAATTATTTTATAGAAAATCATATTTTACGGGAGCCAAAGTGAACGGTTTTCCCTTTTCAAAGCTTTTTAAAAAAATACTGTTTAGAAGAGTGCCAAGAATGTGACCTGTTTGCTTTCCTACGCAAACAATAAAACATAGTATTTATTTAGAGTATTTATCATCATTAGTGTTTCATCCATTAAGTCACAGCTGGACGATGCACAAAGAGCTCTTAACACTCCCGCCAAGTGATAACATCTTAAAACAAACTTTTTAGTGATGGAATTCTTGAGTAAACAAATCCTGGAGTTCCAATCTGGGATCAAGCGAGTTGTATAGAATCTAGCCTCTACCTACGTTGTTACACATAACAAGTAAATGTGATAGACACTATTCGATACAAAATAAGAAGCCATTGCTTGCAACCGATCGAGCGGTAATAACCGCATTTCAAAGAAGTAAGAAAACATACTGTCAAACTTGTTTTCAAAAGAAATTATTAATATGCGGATTTTTGACGAAAACCCAATTCAGACGGAGAGGTGATTTATTTAACCGAAGTTTATTTAATTCATAAAGCGTGCTTTGTAACGCTGACTGATTGACTACAACTGCGAAATCAGGGCTCGCACACCTTTAAGGTCTTAAAATTCCATAACTTTTTGTATAAACAGATTAAAGAAATTCCATGACTTGGAAAACCAGAAAAATCATGCAACGTAGATAATTTCCGCCACCATCTGTTTCAAATAATCATTCATAATTTGAACAAACACCATGATCAATTACAGCCATTCACTGTTTAAAAACTTAAAAAAAGCGATTGCCACACGACAGGTGGAAAAGCTATATATTCTAGTGCAGTCTCCCAAATCTTGATTCCTTGTATTTCTGATCGATCTCACTGTCAACTCGGAAATCTCTTTCAGTTGAGACTTTCACGTATTTCGGAGGCTGTTGGAGTTTGTGCATTTGTTTTTGTGCGAATACGCGCGATTGGTTTACAGACTAATCAGTAGAGTTAATCAATGCTGTCACTTTTAAGACTGTTTTTCTTTGCTTTAACTAGGTCCTCTGCGACAACTCCCTTCGTAGTCAAACAATGCATTTTTTACTTAATCCTTTAATCTCTGTCAAACAACAAAGTGTGAGAAAATAATGGAAAATATTATTTCGATTACGAAATACTTGCTTTCACAAAAATATTTTATTTTCCAAGGCATTTCCACGTTTTCTACGGCTGGAATTTCCAACTTTGCAGTATTTTCAGCAAGCATACGAACTTTATAGTCTAAAAATTAGCCAGCCAGTTAATATAAGCTTGGAATTTACCGCCAACCGAGCAAAAATATGCCATATGGACTACGCCAATGGCTGACATTTAATGTTTGTTCTGCTTCAATTTCTCCATAAGACAGCTGTAACTAGTCGTGGTGTGATAAACAGCATACACTAGACGTAAACCTCTTTGATGAAAGTGAAATTGAGGCTAGTACTAAAAGTAGGAATGGAGAATCTCGGAACGGCAATAAGAGAACGGAAGAAGCAGGAAAAATAAAAAATTGGGAATACTTGCGGCATGTCGCACTTAAAGGAGTGAAGAAAGTGTAAAATAAACGACTAAACGAATGAAAGTAAGAAATTAACAAACAAACAAAGATTAAATGAATGAATGAAAGCCAGAGACACCGAAAGAATCAATGAATGAAAGGAAGCTAGACAGTTGGTAGGAAAAAAGAAAGAGAAATAAATGAAAGGAAAAGAATATAGGAAAGGAAATCCCTTTCATTTGCTCGTTAGTTAAACAGCAATGCTAAAATTTTAAGCAGCAACAATATCAAAAGTTACTCACCACCTCTCCCTCCTCCAGGCTTGGCCTCGTTGCATCGATTACATGCGTTTCTTCTCGCAAAGTTCATGTTACCACATCTAGAAGAAGTTTTTGAATTTGCATATTTAATGGCAGACAGACACATTTATTTTTTATTCAAGTCAGGGTAGTACCCTTCAAAATTAAAACCTGGGCTGCAACCATTTACTGGATGTGAAATTCAAAGACCTTTTCCAGGATATTTTCAAGAAAATCCTTCTCAATCATTACCCTCTCAATCAAATAAAACTTAAATGTTTTACAGATTTTTCAAACACATATTTTGGTAGTTTTCTTAAGCTGGTGCTGATAGGTAACTCACCAAACATTTCGCTCCAACTTGTAAAAAAATTCTTTTGAAAATCAAATTTGGATTTTTTAATATAAAAATTCTTTATATGAGAAACCAAATACAGAAAAAAACGAACTTACGATGGGCAGTCCCAGTCTCCACTTCTTGAATCATCTCCTCCTCCACCTCGGCCTCCCCCTCCTCCTCTGTCCCCACCACCACCGCGTCCTCCTCCTCCACCTCTGAAGCCTCCGCCTCCACCACCACCACCACGACCTGGTATTTCAATGGCAAATAATCTGTTACTAGATTGCAACAACTGTATTATGGTGATTAGACTAAAGTGATTCATGCTTTCCAAAGTCTAGTAAGGGACTACTTGTTCATACTCAGAACATGCTAAAATATTTGGGCTCCAAGGAAGGGAGGGGGGAATTTCCAAACAAACTAGGAAAATGGGTGATCACTCAAACGTATGGTTTAAAAGAGAGGGCATCACATCAAAAATCATTGCAGACAGGGAGTCTCATCCCCTTTTTTAAGAAGATATCTTGAGTTCCATCATGACCGATTATAATCGATGATCAGCACACCTCAGTGGTCACTAAAGCTGAGTAACAGGACTTTAAAACCATCTATACAAAATGTTTCAAACAATACTTAACCTGAAAAACGGTCAAAGTAGCCACTGCATAATTTATCATTTGCTACAGCACACATGAAAAGTTTGAACTATAATTTATTATTAACATAAAATTATTTCTCACCTCTTCCTCGTCCACCAAACCCTCCTTTAGGATACCGCTTCTCTGCAAACTCAACCTTGATTGGCTGGCCAAGGAAATCTTTTCCTAAATATACATGCATTAAATTGTTAATAAAACATAATTGAAATTAAAAGAAAACTATGAGAGAATGAACCAAGATATTTATTTGTTTACTGAAACATTTTGTTCAGTGTTGTAAGTGAGAATTCACACAATTAATGTGTACTCATCTAAGAATCTAATTTAATTTAGAGAAAGAGCAATTTTAAAATCAAACCGGAACAAGGGTTTTGCATCCTGGAATTAAGATTTAGAATTGCTATTTCAAATTTCATTAGCAAAAAAAGAATTTTGAAATGAAGGCTTGATTTGAATATTAAACAATTTGATTTGAAAATCCTACAGCATGGAAATTATGGGTGCGTCCTGGTTATCTCATTTGGTAAGGTATATGACTGCCATGCCCGAGGTTGGGATTGATTTCTAGCTGGACCTTCAGTCAGGTCTTAAAGTAATTGAGGACAACAGGGTATTCAATTAGAATCTTAGAAGGTGGCGAAATTTAAAAAAAACAAACAGCTGGGCAGCATACCACTGTTGCCAAAGAACTGACCCAAAATATCTCTCTCCCAGAACTTTTAAAAATATGAACCTCTTAAAATGCATTTTCCTTAATTCTGGAGCAAGTGAGATATTTTGACTGAAAACACATCACAAGACATCTTTAGTGTCCCTTTTTCACATCACTTCCCACCAGTACAAAGGAATATTATCTCAGCTAAGACTTTATAAAGGTAACCCTCAATTTTAAACAGGTTTTCCATCAAAGTAGCTGGCAAATTAAGGCAGAGTAGCTGGTGAACTTTGCTGTTTGCCCATGATTATTGAAGACACTGAGAGACGTTGCTGCCTTTACTCTAACATCTGCAAATGGTTAGACCTTCACTGTATGCCCTGTCTCTCAATACTCTATTGGGGGACACACTTATCGAAAAGAGTAGGATCTAGTGATCTTGGTGTTAAGGTCTCTATGTTCTACAGAGGGCATTTCTAAATGTTTCAAATTATACGCGAGCAAACTATCTGAGTCCCTCAATTGGTCTTCCAGTATTGTCATGAAAAGTGCTAAGAGAATCATGTGTAAGCACAATATAAATAATTTATGATGATGATCATATCAACAGTTTTCAAGAAGTAGTCAAGGACTAGACAGTGATTTTTCAAGAGGCTTTGTCAGTGTTGTCATGTTATGAACAGTCGTCACGGTTTTCAATACAAGTCAGCAGACAGCTAATTTTTCCAGCTACTTCACTGGCTATATGGTGGCGTGGTTGGCGCAGTGGTAAGATCTCTGCCTTCGAACCACATGGTCCTGGGTTCAAACCCCGACTCAGCCGAGAATTGAATATTTGTGTGACCTTCTTTTCTGCCAAAGTTGACTCAGCTTTCCATCCTCCCGAGGTCGGTAAAATGAGTATCAGCTTCTGCTGGGGGCTAACCTGCGACGAATTTGTGTCCCGTCCAGGGGGAGTCAATGACTCATCCGCTTAACACTACAGAAACCGGAGATAAGCACCAGTTCCAATGGACCATTTAGGCCCGTAAAATGTTTTGGCTTAGCTTGCTTGGAGTTAAACTTCACGCGACATTTACCGAAGACAAAAAATCCGCTCACACAAATGTCGGCGGCATCCCGGGCAAAATGTCGAGATCCCGCTGGAAGATACTAACCACAAAACTATTCAGGCCTTTTGTTTATCCAGTTAGAACGTCCCCGCGGGGTTGAGTTCTGTACTAGTTTCCAGGCATCTCGACCGGTTCGACCGTTGAAGTGTACAAAAGTATGGCAGCTACCGTTTCAAAATGTTAATTTTGGAGAATGTTTTTTGTTCTCAAGGAACCTGACGACTCAGAGAAGGCAGCTAGCTCCCTTGAATCATCACCTTTACAGTTGCAAGTTATCCTTTTACAGCGTACCTAGGCACAATGCGTTGGGATTTATTGATTGTTACGAAAATATTATCAGTTCTTGTATAAAGCCTCTAAGGCAGAAGAACCCACTCGAGTAAAGAGTGAGTTGGGTGCAACGGATCATCCACGTTCGATAATTCTAAACCCCGTTTTTTGTTATGTTGCCAGCGTGGTGAGTCCCAGTGGTGTAGTGGTTATCACGCCTGACTAGTAACCAGGAGACGCGGGTTCAAATCCCAGTCGGGGCATTCAAAACAATACTGACACTGACACTGACACTGACACCGAAACCAACACTGATACCGACAATAACGCTGCCACTGATACTAAGACCAACACCGATACTAACGCTGAGACTAACAATTATACTGACACTGAGACCAACACTGATACTGACACTGAGACCAACACTGACACTGAGACTTTCACTGATACTAACGCTGAGACCAACACTGACACTGACACTGAGACCAACACTGACACTAACACTGAGACCAACACTGATACTGATACCAACGCTAACACCAACACTGACACTGAGACTTACACGGGCACTGACACTGAGACTTACACTGATATTGATACTGAGACCAACACTGATACTGATACTGAGACCAACACTGATACTGACACTGAGACTGAGACTTACACGGGCACTGACACTGAGACCAACACTGATACTGATACTGAGACCAACACTGACACTGACACTGAGACCAACACTGATACTGACACTGAGCCCAACACTGACACTGACCCTGAGACCAACACTGACACTGAGACCAACACTGACACTGATACTGAGACCAACACAGATACTGATACTGAGACCAACACTGATACTGATACTGAGACCAACACTGACACTGACACTGAGACCAACACTGACACTGATACTGACACCAACACTGACACTGATACTGAGACCAACACTGACACTGATTCTGAGACCAACACTGATACTGATACTGAGACCAACACTGATACTGACACTGAGACCAACACTGACACTGACACTGAGACCAACACTGACACTGACACTGAGACCAACAGTGACACTGATACTGAGACCAACACTGATACTGAGACCAACACTGATACTGATACTGAGACCAACACTGACACCGAGACCAACACTGAGACCAACACTGACACTGAGACAAACACTGACACTGATACTGAGACCAACACTGACACTGGACCAACACTGACACTGAGACCAACACTGACACTGGCACTGAGACCAACACTGACACTGACACTGAAACAAACACTGACACTGATACTGAGACCAACACTGACACTGAGACCAACACTGACACTGACACTGAGACCAACACTGATACTGAGACTGAGACCAACACTGACACTGACGCTGAGACCAACACTGATACTGATACTGAGACCAACACTGACACTGAGACCAACACTGATACTGATACTGAGACCAACACTGATACTGATACTGAGACCAACACTGAGACTGACACTGAGACCAACACTGATACTGACACTGAGACCAACACTAACACTGACAGTGAGACCAACACTGACACTGGCACTGAGACCAACACTGACACTGACACTGAGACCAACACTGATACTGATACTGAGACCAACACTGACACTGATACTGAGACCAACACTGACACTGAGACCAACACTGACACTGGCACTGAGACCAACACTGACACTGACACTGAGACCAACACTGACACTGAGACCAACACTGACACTGGCACTGAGACCAACACTGACACTGATACTGAGACCAACACTGACACTGAGACCAACACTGACACTGGCATTGAGACCAACACTGACACTGACACTGAGACCAACACTGATACTGATACTGATACTGAGACCAACACTGACACTGAGACCAACACTGACACTGAGACAAACCCTGACACCTAGACCAACACCGAGACCAACACTGTCACTGAGACCAACACTGACACTGGCACTGAGACCAATACTGACACTGACACTAAGACCAACACTGATACTGATACTGAGACCAACACTGATACTGACACTGAGACCAACACTGACACTGAGACCAACACTGACACTGAGACCAACACTGACACTGACACTGAGACCAACACTGATACTGATACTGAGACCAACACTGACACTGACGCTGAGACCAACACTGACACTGTACTGAGACCAACACTAACACTGAGACCAACACTGACACTGGCACTGAGACCAATACTGACACTGACACTAAGACCAACACTGACACTGACACTGAGACCAACACTGATACTGAGACCAACACTGATACCGATACTGAGACCAACACTGACACTGACACTGAGACCAACACTGACACTGACACTGAGACCAACACTGATACTGAGACCAACACTGATACTGATACTGAGACCAACACTGACACTGATACTGAGACCAACACTGATACTGATTCTGAGACCAACACTGATACTGATACTGAGACCAACACTGATACTGACACTGAGACCAACACTGACACTGA
>JAODFW020033258.1:0-13033 GCA_027575235.2 Palythoa mutuki | reverse complement strand
TGAATTTTAAAGTGTATTTTGTAAATCTTTGGTGGTTAAAAAAACCAAAAAGAAAAAGGCTTCAGAACGCATCGTGTGCTTCTAAATTCGCTGTACCAGTGACTTAGTCTCAATTCTTTAATTAAATTTCAAAAATTTATATTTTACGAGTGTTTTTGTTACCTGTATGTACGCAAGCTTATCAAAATACTTTGATTTTTTAGAGTTTTCAAGAGTTACATATGATATTTTTTTATGCATGGTGTGTCATGAACCTTTGAATTTAAAATAGGGTTATCTTATTTTTTTGTTTTAGAAGTATTATAAGTGTAGTAATAGGACTAATTTTTTAAAGACGCCAAGCAAAAGCGGTATTATGCATTTCTAAAAATGATTGATCCCGCATTGAAATTTTGACAAGTTGCAAAATGGTAGAAACTAAGCAATTTTCAATACTGTTAAAAATCTTTATATGATATTAATATGATTTTGAATCTTTAGACAAAAAAAATTACAGCTTTTTATATTTATATTTTATTTCGCTGAGATGATAAGTGATCTTTTTGCATGGAAGGATTTTCTTTGATCTATACCGAACTCTTTCAATGAGCCAGACAATTGGCGGTGTAGGAAATCTTATCTATCTTCTCTATAAATGTGGCACTTTATGGATCTTGATCGATTACGATTTAACAATTTTTAGTGTGAGAAAAGACTGCTTATAATACCTATTGTAATAACTTTTTAGTCCCTCAATTTTTGCTTAAAGACTTTAGTGATTACTTTTCGTTTCAACGATTCTTCGTATAAATGCGACAATAAGAAAGGTTTTTAAGGTGCAATTAAAAATAGATTTGACTCCCACACTTCCGTAAACGCAAAAATCATCGGTGAAATTAAATTTCAAAGTAAACAAGATTGGAGGTGTTTAAGGATTGAAAACCGAAAACAGAGCATTAAAATCTCGAACAAAAATTAATGGAACTGCTATAACAAAGGCTTTTCTATATTCTCTCCTGTTTTAGCCGGAACAACTAAAAACTGTTTATCATATCTCTGTACCTGATCATTAATTTCTTCATGAAAATCATTTTTTGAGTTTACTTCTTATGCAAAAGAGAAAAAAACTGTTTTCTGTTTGCAAATTGCAAATAAACTGTGTGATAACATTTATATATGTAAAAAAATAGCAGGCGTGTTTTAGGAATTATCTAGATAGCTCTCAACAAATTGTTCTGTTTTCAGTTCAAAAAATATCTTCCACTGCTCTTATTTCTAAAAAATATCGAAATGAAACAAAATATTATCTTTAACACTGCGGTTTCTACATACTTGTTCATAAAATTACAGATGTTGACAGCGACTTGGGGGGAAGGTGGGGGGTAGGGCATATGTCTCTTAAAGAAGCCTATCGGCGATTTTATCCCCACCCCACCCCACTATAGCTCTCCCTCGAACTTTCGTCCAGTGGTGAGAAACACACACATGATGTGCATAATTGCTTTGTAAAACCAATTCCGTGACCTTATAGATCCTGTTAACGTATAATGTCGTGATATATGCCATGGATTTTTTTTAAAAAGCCGCTTGCAACGCATTTTTTCGAGACAGCTGCCGACTTTTATGTTTGTCCAAAACTTCATTACATCGTTCCGCCTTTGAATGTAAACAACATTACCAAAACAATTATTGCCGTCAAAGTCAATGATGAAAAAGTGAAGTATATAAAATGATAAAGCGCGAGGCGACTACCTGATGTCATGTGCGCGTATGGGTATATGTAAAGAGCGATCTAGGTTATCCTTTCATCCTCTATTGCATGGATAAACGGTTTCAAAGAACACACAACCTGAAGATTTCGTCAGACTCAAAGCACAAAATTTTGCAAGGTAAATTTGACTCAGTGTCCTGTTTTAAAAGCTCATCAGCTATGGTTATCCGTTTTAACCACTTTAGTGTTGTAGCAGACTGACTGACTAAGCCATTTTAACTTTTTACAGCTTCAAAGAACATAAAATAATCAATGTCATTAATGGACGAGGACTTTATCAAATAGCCATTGCACAAGGAAAACTGGAAACTGAGATTTAGAAAGGTCTTCATATCACAAAAGAAATTTTTAACGTAATGATAAAATTTAAATTACAAATAAGAAGAAAACTTACAAAGAAGAATAGCTTTATTGAACATTGGAAAAACAGTTGCCCTTTTTTCTCCCCAAAGCATTGATCTTACAGTAGATGACAACTCTCCGATTCGCTGGCAATACTTGTCACAGTTAGCTGGAAAAAGACGCATCAATGAGTAACAACTTGACGAATTATTCGCGAGAAGATGGCGGTGCAAGGACATTTCAATCTATACCCACCATTATACAGCTGACGTGTTTTCCCCTAATTATAGCCGCTGGATTAATCGGCAACACGCTAATCTGCGTTGCCGTTTGGAAAAGGACGAAACTTCGAGCGATTGATTGCTTTATACTGAACCTCGCTGTGACAGATTTGGGTACATGTGTTATTAGCATTCCGTTCGACTTTGTGGAGATACTCGCTACTCGCTGGCCGTTTGGTCGAGCTCTTTGTAAGATGGTTTATCCACTTCAGACGGTGTTGGTAGCCGTGTCGGTTTACACCTTGTTGTGTATGAGTCTCGAAAGATACAGAGCCGTTATAAGACCTTTTAAACCAAAGATTAAAAGCAAGAAAACGTTTGTAATCATTATATTTGGCTGGGTTTCAGCTTTGGTTCTGGTGAGCCCTTATATAGATACTCTCGATGTCCGAAGTGACGGATTTTGTGCAGAAACATGGAATGAAATGTACATTCGCGCGTTCACGATGTTTGTCTTTGTAATCGAGTATCTTCTCCCGATGTTTGTCATTACAGGAGCATACGTTAAGATAAGTCAAAAACTCTGGAAAGATATTCAGCGAATACGAAAAGCCACGGGGACGTACGAACGAGGGAAAAAGCCGCACGCTAAAGCCCGCACCCATCGAAATATGCGGATCGTAAAAATCTTCGTTTTTGCTGTGATAGCATTTGCGTTTTGCATGCTACCAACGCATGTGATGTGGATATGGAGTGGGTTTGGCAATGGTAGCAACTACAAATATTTTTCGAGTATTTTGGTGTTTTGTAACATTCTAATGTACAGTAACAGTGCAATAAATCCTTTTATTTTTGTTTTTCTGCACAACAGATATTGTAGAGGACTCTGCGATTGTTGTTCTTTTTCGTTCATGAGAGTATTTTCCCACAATAGCAGTTCATCTCGTATACGAAGTTCGAGGAGACTGCCATACACCATGCAGCAGAGGCGTACAGCAAATGGCTTTGGCAGAGCCTGTGTAGATCATCCTCGGAGAGTCGACTTTTGCGCTTTGCAGCCTATACCGGCTTTAGAAATTGATCGACGAGAGGAGTTCAAACGATTGTTTCAGACCCATACCCCAAACGAAGAAAAAGTCCTAACGATTACACCGAGAAAACACAAAGTTAATTTTAAGGAAGCAAATAGATAATTTCAATTTAATGCAGAAAAATAACCAAACGATTACCCCAAGAAAACACAAAGTAAATTTTAAGGAAGCAAAAATATGTAGTTCAAATTTAATGCAGAAAAAAGTCAAATGTATGAATTAAAGACACCCAAGTATTTAAAAAGATAAAAGTAAAAACATATATTCCGTCCAGCTTAGATAGATTCCTTTTAACTTTTGTGAAACAGAAAATTGGTCAAGAAAATCGTTAAAGTAGGGTAACATATGTATTTCTGAAATATTCCGGCTAAAATTTTGACTTTTTTGTTAAATGGATAAAATTATTTTGCTTTTGTCTAGATCTTTCAGTTTTACGACAAACCAAAAAGAATGATGCGAACATTGTTCATTCTATAAAGGTAATGTCACAAATACGCCACTTTAATGCCGTAAATTGAACAAAGTGATTTGCATTTTGAGATTATATATTGTAATTAGAACTTTTCTCTCACCTAATGACATGTGCTAATGAAAAGCCTTTAGCTTATTTATAAACGAACTCATCTAAAAAGCAATTAACGAGAATTTTATTTCACTCTTTCTCATTCAGCATTTCAAAACTCAAAGCTCTCTCAAACTCAAAGTGAAAGTTAAAACTAGATCAAAATAAAACCTGTTAGAAAGAACACATCAAGTGTGTGCAGTGATAGTCTGAATAAAATGCTCTAAAACAATGTTTTGTTGCCGATTAGTCGATTTCACTGGAGCATACATAATGAATAACTGGCGTATGATATATTTATCCCATTCATTCTCCTCAGATAATTCAAAAGCAAGCACTTTATAATCAACATGAAGGTTCTGAAACCAGAAAAACCGAGAAGCAATCGGCAAGTAAACTCAATACAATTTGTCATGAAACTGAAAATGAAAAGGACATCTGCAATTGTTGTCACTGCCGACAAACCGGACTGATTTATGCAACTTATTTGTTTGGGAACTTGAACCAAAACAATTAAGTATCCAAGGTGTTTATGCGGCACTAAAGCGCTGTGATGTTCCGATAGCTTGTCTACCAGATGCAAGCAGATGTGCCGAAAGATCTTTGAAAGAAAATATATCGGAGCTGTTATGTCAGCCTACGAAAACGTAACCGGATTGCACAAAAATTACGAAAAAAGCGAGTGAATTCATTCTTTTGAGCTTTTGCCGTAGAATTTCATTTCCTATAATATCGTTCCTAAAAATTTTAAAACATATTGTTTAATGGTTTAAAAAGTGGTCAACTTTTTTTGTGTAAATAAATTTTTAAAAGCTCTTTGACTAGTCATCTGGTCCAGGCATAAATTAAACACAAGACAACAGCTGCCTAAATGTTTTAAGCTGGTTCCAAACTGACTAAAACTTTCAGTCAAATTGCACAAAATATCTGTCTCTGAAGTTCAACTAAATGAGTTCGTTATTGGCTTATTACAAATTGCTTTAAGGACCACTTATAATTTCTACTCCATATATCTCACGAAACGACCATGGACTGGAGTCATTTTTAAATCTATTTCATTAAAACTTCTCCTTCCTTAATGATCTGAAAGTTGTCTACTAAATTAACTTGAATATTCGTTTCTCTTGTCTGAATTGAATAAGCATACGCTCTTAAAAGGTCGTTAAATGTTTTGAAACGATTTTATATTTTCATGTACATGGAGTTTCTCTCAGATATATCTAAAAACGATTTGTAACTACTTCGAAACAGCAGATGTGTCAATGACGAATTAAGTTGCACTTGCTGATGAATGCACTATTGGCAACGAACCAGTATTTTCTCCATAACTAAAAGATTGACAAGGACGTCAGAAAAAGCCGACTCGCTGATTCTATTGCTTGAACGCTTTACATCCATTGCATTTTTAAATAAGAACAATTTAACCAAAAAATGCGGATCAAAATGGCTACAAATTAAGACATCTTTACTTAATTTTCTGTTTATTGTCGTTTCTGACAGCAAGGTAGGGTTAATCGTCGGGCAAAAAAAAACTATTTTGTTATTATTTATATTTTTATCTTCTGTTTTTATTATATTCACACCATGTAGTCGCATATATAGTTCACCGTTTAGCTTGACCTTGTATTTTTAATTTGTAGCTGAAGAAGGTCGAATGACCGAAAGCTTCTTTTAAAATTTTTAATTGCAGCCATCAGTTGTACCGCTTCGTCATTTTATATTCTACTTTTATATTACATACGTATATATATACTGGGTATTTTTTAATCAACACAGTAAACTTTAAACACTCTTTTAGTTCGTTTCATTAGTTAGACATAACAACGAAATGTACGCTAAAATTCAAGCCAGCAATTTCTTAGCTAAGGAAAACTTATGTTTCTTATAAAATATTGTTTCAGATTATCCAAAGGAAAATTATTGTTTTTACCGCAAAATTACAGCTCAATTCAATCTCTATTAGGTTAGAAACAAGACCAGAGGTTGACGATTTAACCCTGCCTGTGTTAATCAACTTTTAAACAATTGGAACCTACAGTGCAGGAGACCTTTTTTTCTGACGAAATAATGACAATGACGAACGATACTCTCCAACTTGTATTCCGTGTGAAGGAAAAGCAGGGTCCTTTGAAAGATCGTGTTAAATGAATCATAATGACACACACAATATTTAGAACATTTGATATTAATCGACGAGTTTCAATTTTACTCTCACTTGCAATCTGGTTCTCCCGCACGTATTCGAATTCATTTTGGAATTTCACATGCAGAAACCACAATACCTATGAAGAATGAATGAATCATCACTTAATGATAAATGACTGAAAATAGTTGGATACTTGCAATATGTGGATAAATTTTCCCTTTAATAAAGCTTTTTTGGCAAAATTCGAAAATTCAAAATAATCGAGACACGTTTTCCGCAGCGTTTTTTCAGTTTTGGGGCATTGTGAATGATAAACACTTTTTCAAAATCCATTGCACAAATTTATCCATTCTAACACGTCAATATGTCGCGTTTATAGCTAGCAATCTAGTGACACTTTATTTACACAACGTTAATTCTGCATAAAATACATATTTTACTCAACTGCAGATCAAATGTCATCAAAAATTAAAAATTCAAAAACATTGAAACTCAGTGAGAATTTTCTAGTTCTTTAACTAAAACAAAATGATAATCCAGCGCAGGGGACTATACAATTTACTTCGTTATATCGGGGTTTTGTTAAAATCGGAACCCGATATATCGAAGCCGTTATTGAATAAACATAAAAAGTTTCGTCATATTGTGGTTGAAACAAAAGGGAAGAAGAGAGACAGGGCAAATCGAATTTCAAACTCATGAAACTGCGACCAGCTTGAAATACAACTTTTCAACGTTGAATTCACCGCTAGTTGTAAAGTTATCGTGTCGATCGATCGTATTTGTGAATAGAACGTTAAAATACCAACAAAAAATTAAAAAAAACACTTGGTAAGTGTTTTGAACTTGTACCACTGCTATTCACTGTAATAATGATGCACTCTTTTTTTATAAGAACGTCGAATTTTTCGACTGAGGCTGAACGTTCTTAAATATTTTCGGGATATCAGCCTCAAATGTTCTTAAACATGTTCTTGTGTTATTTGTGAGATAAAACTGTACTGACTTTCTTGCCACTTTGTCTCAAGAGATATACCTGAAAGAAATGCAATTTGGTAAATGAAAAAACATGTGATGTAAAATTGTTATCTGCGAACTTTAGTCAAGAAGCTCACCGAAAAGAAAATTTTTTAACAACACTGAATTATTTGCAATAGGTTATCATAATAAATAAATAAATGCATGTTCTTCTCCTTTTCTGAGCCTCAGCATGTTCTTAACATGTTCTTGAAACTTTTTGGCGATTTTCAGGCTCATGTTCTTATAAAAAAGAGTGTAACGGGGTAATGTTTAACTGTCTTATTTGGTTCATTAACGGGGTTCGTAATACCGGGGGTTGCACTGTATGCAAAATACATTTTGGATATAAACTTCATTGTCGATGATAAAATCGAGAAGCTGAATGTTTTTAAACATGTTCACTGCTAGCTCGATCTCCCGTGCAGAAGTATGCTATGTGTTAGAAGTGCAAACATTTCATCTCATTATGAAATAGGAAGAGAGAGTTGCGATCTTTCCCTATTTTTTATAACTGTCAGGGGGGTGTCCAATCGACACTGACAGGCAATTTATTGTATCACTATATCCATTCCGCGTGATTGCAAGGTGAAATTTTCTGTTTTAATTCTTACTAGCAACGACAAAAAAGTCAACAAAAGACAGTAATAATCAACAACAACGTCAACAACGACAACGACACGCAATAACTGAATAATGATCAACAGCAACGATTTTCAAGAAAACTTTCAAAAGCAATTTTTAATAGCAACACAACCCTAACCCTAACCCTAACACTAACCCTAACACTAACCTAACACTAATCCTAACCCTAACACTAACCCTAATCCTAACCCTAACACTAACCCTAACACTAACCCTATAACACTAACCGTAACCCTAACACTAACCCTAACACTAACACTAACAGCAACACAACCCTAACACTAACCATACATAAACGACAGCAAAAATGTTCCACCAAAACTTCAATGTTTAAAAAACAACTTTTAAGAACGACAATTATAAATTATTTTAACTTATGAATGATAAAAATATAAATCGACTAAGTTTTTTCAAGAAACTGAGAAGGTCCAGATAACTCTACTGACACACATTCTAAGCATTCTAAAATAAACATCAATTTTCCAATTTGCGGCTTCAGCGTATACAGTATTAATCATTTTATTAAAAAGTTAAGCAACCAAACGTAAGAAATTATTGAAAAAACGCTTTGTTTTGTCTGATGCCTATTGATTTTACGGTTTCTCCATGTCACAGATGTAAACACATTCACTGTGCAACGAATATCAAAGTTTTCCAGAATAAATCCACAGGAGTAATCTTCATATATTGCAAAGATCAGTTGAGGACTGATATCGTTCTCTGCTGGCAGACAAACAAAACCACAACAACTTGTTTCTTTTTAAATCGCTGACCGTAAATGAGAATGAGAGGTCCTGCAATTTTATATCTAGAACGACAAAAAACTAAAAGATTAAAAGAGGGAAATAAAGCGAAGGTCGATCATTGTAGCAGATGAAATTGTTTCGTTCTTCTGTGTGCTTCGCGTATATCACTTAGATGGGCGGTATATTTTCCCGACGACACGGAAATTACTCCGGAGGCAGTTTTCTTCAGTTTAAGAGCGTATTGTTAATGTAAATCTGCGGGGATTGAGAGCAGCTGAGCATAAACGCAGAAAGTATTCCTTTCGTGACTTTCTATAGAGCTATAAGCACGTCATAAAATATATCAAATAGACAAACATTTTTGTTTTCTCATACAAGTCCGGAAACAATTTTATCATATGCTTGTGTTTCTTTAAGCTAAAACCGGCTACAAAGACTTTTTAAGGTTTCTGAAAAACAAATGGGAATTGCCAGACGACAAAACATTATGATACAACGAATTTATCATTTTTAGACTACAGTAATGTTTCTCGAAAGTCCGAATTGTTTCAAAAAGTATTTCGCAAGAAATTTTTAAATTTGATACGTGGCTGTTGAAAACCGACAGTGCTCGTTTTATATATGCAATAGCGCTTTTAATATTGGCTGCATGAAAAAGCCGAGCTCTAAGCTCGATCATTATCGACAAGACAAAGATAAAAAGTGAAAGAGTCATTAGACGCAGATTAAAAATCTGGTCCAAAAAGCCTTTTAAAATATTTTAAGCTTTTATGGTATCGTTAAATGCGATCAATGTTTAGTGATAAGAATTCTGTCACACTGTTCTATTACTGAAATAAATACCTTTTATGTGTTTTTATATTTGCCTAAGTGCCCTGGTCATCAAGTGGAACAGAGGCTGCATATATATTAAATAATAATGAATAAATGTGGCAAATAAACAAGCACATTTAGTTGTTGTTGCCATGGCAACATAGTACAGTGTTTTTGTGCTCTGTTTTTCAAGGTAGTTGAACTGGGTTTGAACAGGTTTCGTGAATCACCAATTCGCAGATTAGCTCAACGTTTACATTTAAATTTTTTAGGGGATTCTTCAAAACTGTGGAAAATTTTAGACTGAAACGCTGTTGTGAATGACAGGAAATTCATGAGCAATTGAAAACAGATTTATAAATTTTAACCCCTTTAGCTTCGAGCAATAAGTTAGAAATGGGTTTTCCGTCCACAAATAGTTTGCCGATTTCAAATCTCTAGGTCAAAACCTTTCCCAAGTCACTCGGGTCTCTTTTTTGTCAACTTGTCGTCGAATTACTAAGTTAAGATTACTGAACAAGTTTAAATGTGAAAAAATACTGAAAATTGAAAAAGCAAATTATATTGTTTTATTGAAAATGATCTTTCAAATAAAAAAAAATTCTTCAGAAGCTAATTTCGTGCGCGAGTTATTACAAAATGAATTTTTTTAAACGCAGCCAGGAAGCTACATGGTTCATTTTTCAAGCGCAGTTTTCTTGGTTCCCGATCCCATTCTCGCGGCAAATGAGGGTTGTAAAAAAAGTTAATACGCGATGAATTTTTGGTATTTTGCGACGAAATTTGGCACAATTGTAGTGACATACTTAAAGAACAAAACCGTGTCGGCGAATTTAAAAAGAAGACCTGGTTGATTTTTTATTAATTGATTTGTGCCCTTGGCTAAAAATGATTGCAATTTTCTATAAACAGATATAAAAAACGATTGGCTTTAACAATCAAAAATTGCCGACACGTTTTGATCGACACACTGTAAAGAAGTAAAAATGGTGAAAAACATTAGCAGAAATAAGAACTGAGTTCGTATTAACTTTTTAAAGTCAAATATTAGACAGAAAGTAGAGATTCAGTTCGTCCTTACGATAAAGAATCTATTAATATATTTTTCATATTCATTTAGAGAATTTTATGATCTTTCCAGTGATGTATGGGTTTATAGGTCTGTGATAAATATCAAGCAAGACATCGTATGAAAACTAAAAAAACCGCCCAAGGTGTTCAGTAACCTTAAGCAAGTTACAGCGGCTAGTCTGTTGTCAATGACGACCACGACAGAGGAGGCGTGGCGCCAGATTATCATGCTATGGCGAGAAAACTGAAATTAAAAATAGATCAGTTGACAAAAGAAATTACTAAAGGCGTTAATGCAAACTGGAATTTTTTGTGCAGTAAGTGTCGCAACGCTGTTGATTACCTTCTACATAAACCATTACAGCGTGTAATATCTCCTGCAATGGTTAAAATCGTTGCGAGAATTGCAGCACAAAGCGTTCTAGAAGTTAGGACCGTTTTCTACTTTTCGTAACGAATGTAGACTGTAACACCCCCTTTTCATCAAGTTTCGCGTTTTAGATTTAATTTTTTTCGTGCTCGTGTGTAAAACCCACAAGCTAGTTGTCCCAGTCCATTTTCCTTCGGACGAAATTTGCTCTTTGTTGCTACTGCACGAAAAACGTTGCACCGTGTAACAGCTCGTTCGTGCAGCAGTAATGGTTCTTTAAATAATTGGGAGAATCGCTGCGCATAGATAATTGCTGCGTTTAACACCATCGGAATGGCATTGCCAAAATTTACTATAATTTGTGATTGAAAATTAAACGTTTTTCATCTCTGTGAAAGAAATAATCTGGATAACACTGCGTCAAAAGAAGACAAAATGTAATAAATTAATTAATTATTAGAAGACAGCCTCAAAAAACTTAGTGGGACATGCACAGTGGGATAAAATTGTATTTTTACTTCCAGTTCTTCGAAATGATGTAGTTGTCATGATATAACTAGTGATTATTATTTACCGGAAAATTTTGTGTGGTTTCAATTATTTCTCTTCTGACGTTTTCTTTTGGGTGGCATGTTTTTTACGTCAAATGAAGTAATCTTAGTATAAAGCTTTCCTTTAGTAAATACAATGGCTTGATTCTTGTGATAGAGTTTTCACTATTTCTTATGTTGAAGCTAAGAAGCGGTTAAGGTGGGCCATTATAAAGTCATTAATAAAATCGTGATTATTATCGTTATCGTTATAAGTCGTTATAGTTATCAGTCATTATCGTTATCGATTTTTTGTCGTTGTTGTTGATGTCCTTATCCTTTTCTATATTTTCTGTGACAGTAACAACAGTTGTAGTAAATGTAACATCAAATACCTAAAAACGTTAAGATACGGCTCATTCAATTTTCTGTGTAATAAACATTACGTAACGCAATGGCAGCTGTTAAGCATTAAGTTACTTTTTCCGTTAGCGAAACAAAACTCCAGTCGTAATACCTTAATCCCTATATATTGCTTATATATTGTTTTATATTGACAATATCGCTCACAACCGTTTGTGTTTCACTTAGGGGCACCTGTCAAGCTGCGCATGACAGTTCGTTCGGCAGAGAACTACCCAGTCGATTTGTATTATCTCATGGATATGTCTGTGTCAATGAGAGATGATTTGGAAAAACTCAAACGACTTGGAGGAACAATTGGTATTTTTTACTATTTTGTTAAAAAAAAACAGCTAAAGAAAATTAATAGTAGATACTTTTTAATTGTTCAAGTTCTTACAATTGATCGATCGATCGATTCACTCTATTCGTCTGTCTGTCTGACTGCCTGTTTATCTGTCTGCTTGTCTGTCTGTTTGTCTGTCTGTCTGTCTTCCTGTCTGTCTGTCTGTCTGTCTGTCTGTCTGTCTGTCTGTCTGTCTGTCTGTCTATCTGCCTGCCTGCCTGTCTTTCTGTCTTTTGGTCTGTCTGTCTGTCTGCATGTCTGTCTGCCTGTCTGTCTGCCTGCTGCCCATCTATCTGTCTGTTTGTCTGCCTGTCTATCTATCAGTTTGTCTGTCTATTTACCCGCCCATACATCTATCCGCTTGTCTGCGTGTCTATCTGTCTGCATCTCTGCCTTCCTGTCTGCCAGCCCGCCTGCCTGTCTGTGTGTCTGTCTACCTGCCTGTTTGTCTGTCTTTTTGTCTGTCTGCCTGCCTACTTGCCTTTTTTGTATGATAAAATTAGATGATGGCGTAAAAAAGTCTAGCACGCAAACCTATTGTTGTTTCAAATTATAACGGCGACTTGCTTGCTGCCGTTTAAACAAGCCCTTAACTCATTTTGTAAACTTTTCAATTGTTTTCAGCTGACGGAATTCAGAACATTACTAAAATTTTCAAAATAGGATTTGGTTCGTTCGTCGACAAGCCTGTTGCCCCGTACCTAAGAGTGGAGTAAGTTGACGCCTATAGATGCTAAAACAACGAATATTTCTCACGCTTATCGCTTCTACAGCCCCTCTCTACCCTCCTTCGCCCTACAGCCCCTCTCTACCCTCCTTCGCTCTACAGCCCCTTTCTACCCTCCTTCGCCCTACAGCCCCTCTCTACCCTCCTTCGCCCTACAGCCCCTCTCTACCCTCCTTCGCTCTACAGCCCCTCTCTACCCTCCTTCGCCCTATAGCCCCTCTCTACCCTCCTTCGCCCTACAGCCCCTCTCTACC
>JAODFW020032224.1:0-13035 GCA_027575235.2 Palythoa mutuki | reverse complement strand
TGTTGACAATCGCTACTCACTATCTATCACCGAATAGATAGTGAGTAGGGTAGCCAATCAGAGAACAGCATTGGTAATAGAACGCTAGTAGATTTATACTAACACTTGATAGATAACGAATATGGAAGCCAATAAGATTAAGGCATTTGCGACAGATAGTGTACAGACTTCTCATTCTATATAGTTTATATCTGTTCAGATTTCTATTACAATATCTAGGTGGAGCAATTCAGTTACGGTTTTCTTTATTTTACAAACGTTGTTCAGTTACTGTGCTCAGTTTGTGGGTGGCTCTACCTAAATTGTTTAATAAAGCTAAAACCAATTGTGGACTACATGCACACAGTTACCTACTAATGAACAATTTCTGTTTTCTTACTTAATTTCAGCGGCAAATGTAGTTCATATCTATTTAGATTTCAGTTTATATCAAACTCTACCTGATTGTTAACGCATTGTACAAAAAAGTGAAAAAAGTGCAACATATCATTAACTTAACGATGGAATTTAGACTTTCAAAACATTTTCTTGAATGGCAAATTAAAGTTTATTTAGTAAATGTTAACATATATATATAATTTTTTGTTTCAGAAGTCAAGGAATAGTACAAAGAACTCCCAGCATAAGTCTGTTGAAGAAATCCCAAATAAAGTTAGTCAACAGAATGGTAACAATGGAAACTTACAGGTACCGGGACTCTCTGTTGATGTCTATGACGACTCACCATCGAATGAAGACAACCAAAAAATACAGAGGGTAAGAAAGAAAACAATCAGACTAGTCCTTTGTCTCTTGTAGTCTTTAATTCATGGTTGCACTAATGGGGCCTTCTAAGGGGTTTCGGCGACAAGCGACATCGCTCCAAAATTGCAAAAAATGTAGCGACAATCTTGTTCTAGAATACCGACAGCCAGCAGAACCTGACGGAAAAAAAGCGACTATTTTTGACTAGGACAATCAATTTTTAATTTAACAAAGCGACATATTTTCACTTTAAAGCATATTGGCAATGGAGGAAAATAACATGCGAATCTTTGTAGCTTAGCGATTTCTGTTATTTATGTTTACACTCTAGCCTTTAGTCATAAGAAACTAAAGTTGTCGATCTTCCATTAAAAAGAAGGAAGTTTTTACGGGCCCTTACTCTCAAAAATTAAACAAAATTACAGGACGCAAAAAGCGACAACGACAATTATATTGCAGCGAAAATATGACAGCGACATTTGTCTCATAGGCAAAACGTGGGCTGGAAAATGAGCAACAAAGCAACATTAGAACCCCCCTTGGAAGGCCTCGATGATGATAATAGTTGAAATAATATAACCTATATTAATGCAGGTATTTCTAACAATATAACAATGACTTTTCATACGGAAGTTTGCAACTTTCTAATAACAATGTTAATAACAATAACAATAACGACAAACACAATAACAATAACAATAACAACAACAACAACAACAACAATAATAATAACAACAACGGTGATGATATTGATGATGATGATGATGATGATAATGACTAGAGGCATTCATTCTTTCCCTCTAACATTGAACATGCTAACGTTGATTCTTTATTTGATTTCTTCATTTCGTTCAAGACACCGAAACGGAAAGGTTCCCTCATCCGGGTAATTTTACCACCGTTGCCACCATTACCGGAAGAGAACGAAAGAGATCCCCCACCACCTCCCCCTCGTGGTCTTGCACCAGATCGGCCTCCCCCAAGGATACCTCCCCGGATGACTGCACTTAAGAACGAAAATGATCACAAGATTGTTGAAAATGTCAGTTTGGCTCCTAAACCAGCACCAAGAAAAACCGTCGATGCGCTACAACGGCTTCGAGTTCCGTCAGTGGATAGCATCAGCACGGTCTCAGATTCAGAAGGTTTCACAGTTTTACTAATTTATCAAAAAACAAATTTGTATTGAAAAACCTTTTTGAATTGTAAATGCCATAAAGAAATACGTTGCTAAATTAGTCTTTTGGTTAAACATGATCTGGTAGGTAAAAAATTATATCTGGTGAAGTAAGAAAGAATGTTGGCAGTCCGATTTCCTCCCTTCCCTCTCCCCCTCCCTAAACATATATAATTTGATATCGCGCGCCTCCTTGTATCTCCCTTCAAGTTTTCCTTCTTTCTATGCCTCTGAAGCAGAAAACCTGCAAAGAAAAGTTTACTATAGGTTTCTTCATAAACATTTTAAAACCTGGTACCTAAGTGCTTTTCCAAAGATCTAAACGGAGCACGAGTGTTTTTTTTTTTCAGTTTGCAGACATCGAAAGCCATTGTAACAAGTCAACATTTTAATTGTTCAATATTTCAATTGTATCTTTACTCGATACCTTTTTGTAATATTTTTGTTATATGGTCGTGTTTGCAGAAAAGTGCCTGCCAACTAAATGAATGCAGCCACTAAAAATTATCTTTCTGCCCATCTAAATCGGTATTACCACACTCTTCCTTTACTTCACTGTAATTAATTAAGCTACTTAACTGACGTAAATTTCTAAAACAGTTCGTCAGTTTATGCATGTCTGTGCAATATATACAATCGTATACTAATTAGAATTTTTTATCTCTAAAAGACAGAAAAAGTGCTTTTAGACTCGAGATGACCATTGAAAACTTGACGATGCCAATTGAAAACTGGCTTGAAGGAGATATGAGGGTATGGTTCTAACACTGTCCTTTTATATACAAAAAAAAATATCTTTCGTGAACCTAGAATTTACTGCCAAGCTAAGGGAATTAATAAATATTGTCGTAGATTAAATGTGACAACTCGAAATTATTTTAGGAGCAAACTAGCATTTTTTATTTTCCTTCGTTTTGGAATGAGATAGGAGAAAGCATCGTCGTTATATCTTTTTACCAATGATCTAAATCTCAAATGACTATAATGATTACCAAAGTTGTGATACAAACATGGTAATGCGATTTGTAAAGTATCTGCTTTTAGTTTCTGATTTTTCAAACATTATGACAAAATTTTGCACTTCCTGAAAAGCAACCAGGCATGAAAGCGAGGTTAAGAAAACTCGCGCAGTTTAAAAGAGAAGTGAGACAATTATAATTATAACAATGAAACTGCTATTTTGTATTATTTTGAAAATATCTATTTTCTTGCGTTCTGTTACCTGTTACCGACCTTCTACACACCTTCTGGCGCATAAAGCCTTCACAGAATGCCTCCACTTCTCTCTGTTGGCAGCAGTAATTCTTTCCTCTTCCCATTACCGCCAACCTGCTAGTTACCTCTTTCTCTTTACTGTTCTTTGTCAGGTCGTTTTAGGTCTTCCTTTCTGTATTTCATCTTAGGGCGTCCATGTCATTGCACTCATTCCTACTGTCTTGCCTTAGAATATGGCCGATCACCTTCCATCTGCACCGCTTTATCATGCCTATTTCTCCAGCAGATCTCATGTTTTGACGTGGTCGTTCCACTCTATTCTAAGGATTCTCCTTACACACTTGTTGTGAAACACACCAATTCGCTTGTCATCTCCTTTATTCATTTTCCACGTTTCACATCCGTAAAGGAAGACGGGAGCTACCAGGGGCTTAAACAACCTGAGCTTTGTTTTCTTGCTGACGCTCTTGGAGCTCCACATTCTTTCGAGTTTGGCAAATGGGCCTCTTGCATTGGATGGCCTGTTCTTCAGATCTTCCAGTTTGCCTCCCTCTTTACATTAATGGTAGCTCCTACATAATTGAAAGTCTCAACTTATAATCGATATCTTGCCCATCGACTGTAATCCTTTCCTGTCTCTTCGCATTAATTCTAATCACCTTTGTCTTCTCCTTGTTGATTTTCATTCTAGTTGTTTTATTTCTGATATGCTGTTTGATAGAAGAGAGCAGTGCCTAATCATCCGCGAAATCCAAATAGTCTAGCTTAGATGTAAATATCTACCTGATTCCATTCCCTTCATTCCTCACAGTCCTTCTCATTTGCAAGTCGATTACTATTAGGAACAAGAATCCCGACATGTTACACCCTTGTTTAACTCCTGTTTTGATCTTGAACCACTTACATGCTTCCGCCTGATCGTAATTTTCTGCATCACACTTGAAGTCATCGTAGAATACTCTTACCATCTTTATGATCTTGTCTGGGATGCCATATTTCTGCATGATTCAACCATAGGCTTTCGCGGTGGATGGAGTCAAGTGACTTTTTGAAGTCTAAGAAGTTCACGCACAAGCTAGCTTGCCACTCATTGACCTGATCGATGCTGTTTCTCAATATGAAAATCTGGTCTGTTGTTCCCCTGCCCTGTTTATATCCTGCCTGTTCATTTATTAGTCTGTTATCAGCTTCATTCTGGATACGGTCTATAATGATCCTTCCAGGTCCGTCTTATCAGTTGAGTTCTACCTTTAATTAATTAGTTTAACCTTTTTTAAAACCTTTTACAGCTTTGATATCGTAGTTTCTTATTTTGTAAGTTCAATCAATTATTAAGAACCTATTTCATGTTAAAACGATTTTATATTACAGTAACAAATGTTTTTGCTTTAAGGCTTACGTCAGTAATTTCAAGGATAAGGGATACGACAATCCATCGTTTCTTCCCGGTTTGACAGATAAGGTATTCCATCATGTTTTAGCTTACGATCGTTGGGTTTATAGCAGTTCGGACATTTGTTGACAATAGTGACTGACTTGCAGACAAACGGTTAGGAACTCATTATCTTCAGGTTCAAGTTTAGCTCGTGCTGGCTGATTGGGCAGTATAACGGTGAGGGTTGATTAATCAATTTAATCGCGAGTGGCCGATTGATCAGTTTGGGCTCGAGGGCTGATTGGACAGCTCAACCTTGAAGGCTGAATGGTTAGTTTAGGCGTGTGGGCCGATTAGTCAATTTAGCCGCAAGTTTAGGCCACGAGAGCTGATTGGTACGTTTAACACCGTAAGAGCTGATTGCTCAGTTTAGCAGTGAGAGCTGATTGGTCAGTTTTGCGGTGACGTTTTGGTTATTAGACTTGCTAGCAATATAAAGACGAAAGCGATTGTTATTGGTCAGTTGGCGAAGTTCTCTGTCATAATCATTTTTCGTAGGTTTCTTATTACCTGTTCATAAACAAGTTGTTTGTAAGGTGTTTGTAGACATGGATATATAAATAAAGGAATGATATCATAAGGACTTAAAGCTGTCCATATCATCAGCTTACGTTTGATAATTCTCTTTCTCTTGATGTCACCTCAGGGCCATCGTACAAATCAGATTATGAAATCTAGTCACGTAAACTTAATAAACAACAACAACGTAATCGTCAGTTGGTCGACTCAGTAGCCCCAATCGCAGGCAGTGTCTGAAATACTGGGGTTTTAAAATAATGTTGGGGGACTTTTTGACAGGACTGCATCATGCAGTTTACAATATTATTTAAGAATAAATTCCCCCTGCGATCAAGGACAGCTAGACCAATAACAGGCCATAACTCTGCTCTTATCGACAAGTATGTGGGTTCTTTAAGTTCCCCGATTGAAAATTGAGAGATTAGGACACTAGATCAACGGCTTAACGTCCCTGTCCACGGACGGAGGAGGCCACATAAATGTTCAACCCTCCACAAGGCCGGGGATCGAACCCGGGACCTCACGCTTGACAGTCCAAGGTCTTCCCAACTGAGCCAAGATAAGCTCGCTCACACAATCTAGAGCTCTTGTCTTTAGAACAAACAAATAACGGTTAACCTATACACTGAATACATGCGATGTGACTTTTATAACACAAAATAGAACCTAAAAGATCTTGGAATCGAGGTCAGAGGACACCGACACAGACTTCTAAACGAGATTGGTAGAATTCCAAGAATTGAGATAGAAGAAGGAATTCCGGTTAGTACCAACTTACATATCTTAAATAATGCGAGTTAGTTCCTTAATTACATATAACAAACAACAATGAAATTACTATGAGAGCCTTTAAGGGGATATCGTATACTGACTTCAGTTTCTGAGGTACCGTGTACTTCTTTGCACTGTCCTAGTGAAAACAAAAACGAAAAACCAAGCCTGCTGTAATAAAAAGTTGTCAGGAAACTGGAGGACCATGAAACCTTTTTTGAAGCATATATACGCATACTTTGAGGTTCACTATCGGAACAATTTTCTTCAAAAAATAGTACTGCATCAGTTTGGCACCGATTTCGCCCGAGACGTGTAATAATAAATATTAATATTGATGTTTAGCCAATATACCGGTATGTTGGGCTCTTGTACGAATTTCGCTCAGATTACTCAATTTAGGAAGCTACGATATAAAATGCGGAAAATAAAATTATATTAATCACTCCAAAACAAAGCTGCTTCGTTTTTACGGCACCTAGGTTTTTAGGCCGTATTCGAAATTTCCTGTAGAGTAAACCGGGCTTACAAATAAAATTATGTTCTCGGTATCCATGTACTTACACTCATTAGTGCTTACAGTTCCTTCCATATTTTTCCCAAATAAGGAAAATGTTTCTGAATGGCTATACGACTTGGGTCTGATCCAATACTGGCCAAGTTTTGAGAAGAACTGTTACACCGACCCGGAAGACCTGGCCGACCTGAAGTCCCTCCCCAATAAAGATACCTTAGGGGATATCCTTGATATTAGAAAACCAGCCCATCTAGAACGGTTATGGCAAGGAGTAACCAAATTACAGTATGCCCACAAAGGTAATATGTTTGAGCCTGAAATGAAGTCATCAAAAACAAAACGATCTATTCAGTGAATTGCATAACTTAGTCTTTAGTTCTGAAAGGAAGTATACTGTACCAGCTGAACTGTGAAAACACAAAGGTTAGCACGTAATAAGAAAATTGCAATCTGTAGGGTTCATTTATTCAATGTATACAGAAACTTTACAGTACAAACGTTGTCACTATACGTTGATACTAAGTCATTAAACCACAAAGTCTCCTTTTGAAACAATTCTCATTATGGAGCTTTAGAACTATTTAGATTTCAGCATTTCTCTACTACTGTCACAGCCAATAAAGTATTAACACACTAACACTTTCTACAGAGAAACTTTAGAAAGTTTATAGTTGCGGTTCGTCTTTTAAATGGCACATTAGTACCATTAGTAACAACGGCACTTTGTTGTTTCCGTGAAACCACCTGTTGGCACTTTGTTGTTTTCGGACGGAGTTAAAAAGTCTCTAATTTGACTTCTGTCTATTGTTTGTTAGATCAACTCAAAGTGCGGGAAACACGAAGAGCAATAGACAGAATCCCATTACATTACTTGGATGTCGACAATGGCGACCAGGGTGCAGAACACGCGTTCTGGGGAGGATTACGTGAACTGTGTTTGCTCCCAGAGTCCTCCGCTTTTGCCGCAGACAATTTATCCAACCTCAAAGAGAAGTTGATAGAGCTGCGTAACTCCACACTGATCACTTTCACAATCGTCAACACTCTATGGCTGATAATTTTGATGTCTCTAGTTCGTCATCAGAATTTGAAGGTCTTTGGTTTGGATGTGATTGGTTTGTCATACCTTGCCATTTACTTATTTCTAATCGTTCTTCAGTTCTTGGCAATGTTTATTCACCGCTTTGTAACATTCCTGCATATTATTGCGCGTGCGCCGTGGGGTTGTAGTTCAGAGAGCGCTGAGGACCATATGGGAGAAGAAACGCATGCGCAGAACATATCTCGAGTAGGAAGTCCAACAGTGAGTCAGAAAATGGCGGGATCTAGTTTAACGATAATAACATCAGCAGAAGATTGGTCTGAGTCGACGAATCTGGATCTGGCTACGTCGGTAATGACACACAGTAGTGCACCAAATAATGCTATTAATTCAAATGATGTTATTAAGGATCTTGATCAGGATGAGAAAAATCCCGAACTGAGATCAGAATCAGTGTAAGAACTTTCTAGTTTGAAATGATTGCTATACAAAAAGATTCCTTTTCAAATATCTGTTTTCAATTTTAAGTATTATTTTTCAATATTTTTTTCTCTCAAGTTACGCTAAAAGATAAGGATTAACGCTGGATATCTTTTAAGACAAAATAACTTGAGATTTTTTGTTAAAATAAGCAATTTATACTGAGTTAGTTTAATTAAAACGTTTCTCATCCATAAACAGCGAAAACATTAAGTTACATTTATAGGTTCAAGTTTATTTTGTTACAATAATAGTTAAATTAAGTTAAAAAGCTACTAATTACAAAGTTTTATGAAATTATAATTAGTAAGTAAAACTTTTTAAATAGATTTTATAAAAATTATGGCATAAAATATAGTTTTTCAATTCAAATCAATCGAAGAACTTAAAATTTTTAGTCTTGCTGTGAAACAAATGATTTCTGCAGTTGTAGGCCAACAGAGATTCAGTACAATACAATACCTGAAAGTAAAGTCTCAAAAATGTATACTTGAGTTTTGCCATTTTTTGGTGGGGGAGGGAGGGTGGAGGTGCGAGTATTTGTAAATGACCCTTTTCTCTCTTACAGGTGGCTTCACTAATTTAATAGAGCAGGAGTCCAAAGGTGGTTGCCTCCAGTCCAAAGGCAACTGAATCAAATGGAACCGAATTTCACTAAAATGATCAGCGCGCGGAAACTGAGAATTTGAATTGGAAAACATAAGTTCGATACGCAATCACCTGAATCTTAAGTGTATTCCCCTTTTTATCAATTTTCCCGATGTAAATAAGCTAGAAACCTGAAAATTTTCAGCAAATTGAAACAGAAACAGTAAACGAATCATATTTTGTTAGTTTATTGAACCCTGGTCCTTGGCCCTCTTGTGGCCGTGTGATCATTTGCGAACGGTGGGGACCTGGACACGAATAAAATTTAAAAAAGACTGGAACTAGTTTAGCAATTAAAATGGTGGACGAAAGTACATTTTGTGCCCTGCACCAAAACTTCTAAAGTATGAGTTAGTCAGTTGATAACTATGGTTCTTCTAAACGGAGAGATTTTTAGGGAGCTAGCTTGCTTCAAAAATGATGAAGTATTTGCGCCAGATCACTGAATTTCTTTTCAACATCCTGGATGTTGTTTTGGCGTATGGAAAGCGAGCAGTTGGTGCAACGTTACACGTTTTTCGCGTTCTCACACCACTTCTTCCGTACATATTTCTCGCTGAAATATGTGTTTGTGCAGATTATTTGCTTCTGCTCCCAGAAGTTTCAAGGAACAACCTCAGTCGAGCACTGACAGATAATATGTCCCATGGAATTATTGGCGCAATAAGTTGGTTTATTGTTGTGGGATTGAAAAATCGAAAAGACATCTTAGAAGGGATAATTTGTGGACTGATGGCATCAGCTATTGATATTGATCATTTTATTGCTGCGCGCTCGTTAACATTAGAGGTAAAGTACGTTTCTTTGTCCCAATTTGCACAAGTCAGTTTTTTATAATGTATTACTATTAAGACCTGGTATAAAGACAGAAAATAATAGTATTTGATATAATAATTAGCTAATGCAGTTATTATTTAACCAAGAATTATCTTGCCCTGTGATGACTAGGCTTTTACCAATTGTTTGAAATTGACTAATGACGTACACCGAGTTAAAGAGTTAATTCAGCATCATAGCATCAATTAAAACTTTGGAAACCAACTTGGATATTTAGGAAACATGTGAAGACAAAGCTTGTATGCTTAAATGTATAATGCCAAAATGTGACATCACAGGCATTCTGGCCAGCTTTTATCAAAATTTAGGGAGAAAATTAGGGGCTCTTTGTTTTAGGGATAAATAGCCATAAACTAGGGCTATTTTGGGGATTTGGGGTAGAAAAACACTGCTTACATTTCTCTCACTCATATTCATGTGCCAATGAAAATTAGTTCATAAAAATAACAATGACTGAAACTAGAAAAATAATGATGGTGCGATTCTTGTCATAAAATGATTGATATGGATTGAACATTAGAGATCTGAAGCCACTGACTGGCATTGACATCACGTCCAAAGAATGATGCGTACAAGTTGAAGGACCATCTTTAAAATTAGTCCACAGATACACTCCCAATACAGATTTGTATCAAGCAATTTCAATGACAGCAACACAAAAACATGATCACAAAAAGGAAAAAAGTAGGCATTTTTAGGAAAATCTCAAAAAAATTGATTTAAAAGAAGGGCTTTCTGGGGCACACAAAATAATTAGGGATTTTTAGAAACTTTAGGGCTACCAGAAATATATGTCTGGAGATCACCAATTATTAACTGATACATTCACTGAAGCATCAAAATAATCCCGAGTGTGCATGCACACATGGTTGTTGGCACCATCTGACAGATTGCCAGCTCAGAAATGTTAAAAGTTTTGATTTTTAAGAGATATAAAGCAATGCTAAATTTGTTCTAAACTTTTTATGTTGTAGGATGCACTTTCTCTGCAGAACAGACCAATTTTTCATACAACAACCATTGTCCCAGTTATTGCTCCAATACTTCAAGTCTGGATTGCACAAAATGTGGCTTCACTAAAATTGCTTCCCTACATGTTCATAGTAGCCGTTGTATCCCACCATTTACGAGATGGCCAAAGGAGAGGCCTGTGGTTTTGGCCAATAGGTAGCACTCCACCTTTACCTTATTGGCTGTATATAACATTTGAACTTGCCTTGCCCTGTGTAATGGCACAGGTATTAGAAACAGTTGAATCACTTCCTGATGTAAAACAAATTCACACTGAAGATGTGTAAACAATTTTAGTGACATTAATTGTGGTAATTATGTCGGCTACACGTGCCGACACCTGTAGCAACGAATTGAAGAACATAAGGGATCTGCCACCGGGAAACATGTCAGAGATCAACATGGGAGGGACCCAATTGACATATCTCTTAGATTCAAGATCTTATGGAAGTGCCAGAACAAATTTGACTGTTTAATCTATGAGATGCTTTTTATAAAAGAACTAAAGCCAACTTTGAACACGCAGTCTGACTCCATCCGTGCAAAGTTATTTTTATAGCGCAAAGTATTTTATATATTCTTACTGTTTTTAGCGTGTTTTCTTTTATATTGTAATTTTTATCACTCACCTTTTGTAACGCTTAGTACGTATTTCCATATTTTATCGCTTTTCACATTCTCACGCGTGATTTTATTTTACTTAAAAGTACAAATTCAAATTCGTTTTTTAGACTTGAAAATGATCTCGGAGAGATCGAAACGTCGTCAAAAAAATTTACAGCTGGAATTAAGTTTTAAAATTGTGTTCTAATAAATAAGTGGTAATCGTAATGTCTGTTGCAGTTGAGATCATTCAAACTATGTCCTTAGCACCAGACTCTGTATTTATTGGTTGGCTGTCGTAGTCGACAGATCCAGGACCTGCAGAAGCCGTACCACCTATTATAATTATGTGCGGCTGTGTGCTCGTGCATCCTCAGATGGGACCACAGGCCCATGAACAAGCTGCAGATGTGAGGGTATTGGTCACATGGAAAGCTGCCTGGTGCAGCAATATGCTCCTTCATTTTCCTTCAACTCATCCAACGCTTTCCTGCAAAGTGCACACTAAGTTGCTTTGTCAGCTGCTTGGATCTCGACTCTTTGTACTGAACTCTAGATATTTTTACATCTACTCATAGTATATTATAGATTAATTTTATTCTAGATATAAAAAACTATTAATCGGTAATTATAGTTTTCCTCATTTACATCAGAGATCCATCAGTCTTAGATGAGCTGAATTTAGATGAGAAAACAAAAACAACTTTGTTGTCAAACATCAATCGACGCCTTACACCCCAAGCTGTAAAAATAAGGGCTGATGTTGAAGTGGCATGTTATGGGTATGATGGTATCGATGCTGTCAAGAGAGCATTAACTGAGGGCTTAAAATGTTCCACAGAAGAAGTTCCAGTTAAGGTTTGTAAAAACTTTGTTATTAATAGTTTACTTAGCACTTAACTTTGCTAGAAAACGATTCAATTCAAGAGACGGAGAACATGATTGTAAGGTTTTCAAAATTAGTTCAAACCAAGAATATTAGGCCATGTCCACATTATTTTTGAAAACCTCAATTTTCATTTTATTAAAAATGTATAAAAAGATTGCATTCACACTAGACAACAAAAATGAATAAGAAAACATTTTCGTTTTCGTCACCAGACTTTGCTGGAGCCTAATTTTGAAATGAGCAGTGACACACTGTAAGTGTTTTGGAAAACTTTCATTTTCGCCCGTCCACACTAAGAAGCTGCAGTTCCGTTTTCAAAAACCTTCATTTTCACCCATCCACACTAAGATGCTACTTCTCCATTTCCAAAAACCTTTACCCTGGAGAGCGTTTTTGAAAACCCCCGTCTTCAGTGAGATACCAGTGGTTTTCAATCATGTATTAGTGTGGACGGAAGGCAAAAATGGATACAGAAGTGTGTGTTTTTAAACAAGAGCACATTAGTGAGGACAGCGCATTAATTGGTCAAGTCCAATGTGGAGACTAATGTTTTCATTATCATGGGAAATACAACACTTACCCAGTTCTGTATTAATTTTTTTTATTTAACCAGATCAACCTCATAGCTGCACCATTATATGTAATAACTACAACCACACTAGACAAGGAGGAAGGCCTAAAAGCATTAGTAGATGCCATTGACAAGATAAGAGAAAGTATCAAGGCCAATGGGGGAGAATTTAATGAAAAAACACCTGTAAGTTTGTTTGATAAAATTATCATCAGCTTTTTAAAGACATTTCAGTGTTACCAAGTGTTATTATCAATTGGTGCCACACTTACCTTTAGTTTTGATAGTTTTAAATAACAAGAGGTGCTGACTTTCCCTGGATGGGACTCTAAATAAAATCTAATATTAACCCCCAATAAAAGCTTGTATGAGCATTTTATTGATCCTGTAAGAATGGAAAAGCTGTTCAAACCAATCTTGACTGAAAGAATGTCACAAAAAATGTTTGAAACTCACAGTTTAGTTGGGGTTTACATACAGACATATATTATTATTGCACAGTCCCAAATGGCTTTTCAGTGCAATTTACAATAACACCCAGTTCAAACGTCGAACTTCACATGTGCCAAATCTAAT
>JAODFW020031203.1:0-13036 GCA_027575235.2 Palythoa mutuki | reverse complement strand
TATATTATATATATTTATATGTTTGTCAGTGTACACCATGTCTGACCCTACCAGCAATTCAGAGAAATCTGCGAATGGTGAAATAAACAAATATTATTATTATTATTATTATTATTATTATTATTATTCTCTATAGCTGATGTCAGCGATGCATGAGAGGCAAAGAAATCTCCATTGAGGTTTAAATACTTCATTTATTGCTAATCAGCTGCCACTTTAGCAAACTGCAGGCAAACCGATCCATAATCTATTAGGCTTGCGATCCATAGGTAAACTGTGTGTTTTGTCTTTGAAAACATTCCACTTTCGAGACTTGCATTTCAGCTTTAGTTACTCGCTCAAATTCTGGCATGTCACAGCTAAAAACAATCGGCGATTATCTAATAGGCCTGCCGTCCATATAGGTAAACTGAGTGTTTTGTCTTTGAAAACATTCCACTTTCGAGACTCGCATTTCATGCTTTACTCTCAAATTCTGGCATGTCACAGCTGAATACAATCGGCGATCGCTTTGGCTTCTTCTTTGCCCAAAAAGTTGTCTATAATAACAAACCGATCGGCGATCCAAGCCTGATTTCTGCATGACTCCATTATAAATTATTATAGCATTTGCAACATAATTTTTGCTGCTGATTTACAGATGAGATGCAAAGAAATCACCACTGAGGTAAAAAGAGTCACTGCCGGCAACTTCAACAAAGCTCGCTCCAAGCACATAAAATCCATATAAGGGACTGTGAACCATATATGTAGCCTTGCACAAGAATTGCATTTTCTCGCAGAGAAAAGAAAATCAAATCCCACATGCATATCCCACCAACGCCGGCTTAATATATATAAAAATTTGAGCACAGTTGATGACGTGAGTGCAAACTAGAAGAACTGTAGTTTGTTCTCACGCCACAAATTAAAAATTCAAAATGCCGACAAAATCCAGATATATACCATATATGTCATATTGCGCAAGAATTGGATTTTCTCGCAGAGAAAAAAAAACAGAAGGTATTTCAAAACTGGATTGCAACACAGACAACCCAGTAAAAACTCATAAAGCTGTTTTACGATGCCTAAATATTCAAACGATAAAAAGTCATTTCTCCTCTAATGCATTTCAACCCTGTGATAATAAATGTCTGAAATACCTTCTCTAGTGGAGTTCAGAGGAAGTTTGAGCAAGAAGGTCATAATGAGATTCATACAAGCAAAGCATGAACTCCCATCTGTATTCCAGTTCATACTGCTTAGAAAGTTTACTGCCTAAAAGTAAAAAAAGCATAAAATAATTAATAGTAGTATTGTATAAGTACAAAATTACAATTTGGCCGTTCAGCCTTTATCAATACATGTGTTAAATAAAGTTAAAAATTTAACTAATAGCAGAACTAGGCTTATGTAGCCTTATCAACTAAAAATGATGCAATTATTAAAAAATAAAAATTCTGTCACTATGCTATTATTTTATAAAACATGAATATAAAATTCCAATTATTTAAAAGAGGCCAGTGCATATTACTAATTACAACATATTAAAGTAAAATAATTATGAATGTGAAATACTGAGCTGCATGCTTAATGCTAAAACTGGATACATATCTATATTTCTAGAATTAAATTTATTTCATTTGTTTACTCCGTGAGGTTGGTTAGTACAGAGTTGGGCTTGCAGAAGGTTTAACTAGTTTGGCAATGAGCATACAAATTAGTGCTGTCATTGCCTACAGTATGACAAGATAAAATTTCAGTTCGAGTCCTTTCGGGATTGCATTACACTGCAGTCAGGTAGAAAGGAAACGGTAATGGTGCTGAAACCTGACTAATTTGTTCCAAATATTTTAAATGTAGAACTTTGATCTAAACATCATTACATCAACAACGGTTTCACGGGCAACCAACACAGCGCAAATTGGATCTCCAACAATGACGGCATTCAAAAGAAGGATCCTCAGTATTGATCCTTCTTTTGAATGCCATAATCGCTGCTGGAGAATTAGAAAAGTGGTACAATGTATATGATATAATGTATATGTACATGTATACCATTGTCCGATGTATGCATTGCCACTTTTCAAATCCCAAAGGTTTCAAATTTAGAAATTACTAATATTCAAACTCCATTAGTTTATATAACAATTCAGTGAATCAACAGACAATTGCCGATTTATACAAACCCCTTCTTTAATTCAATTAACTGGAAGGGAAATGAACATGGAGGTAAGAAAATCGCTTAATTATGCAGTTGCATCTCCACCCCCTCCCACCTCCCAGACCTTACTAACAGTAAATGAAGGGACAACAAGGAGTCACCTCTTCTGCCTGATTGTGAGCAATGTATTCGGACACCATCTCTATTGCCCCAAGCCTTCCTCGGCTTCTAACACCAAGCTCCATCCTGAACAAGCACAAGGGTCCACTGCAAAGAAAAAAAAACACAGTTCACTTAAAATGACATTTTGTAAAACGTAAAATTAAGAAAGAAAGAAGCTTCAGATCGGGCTTAAACCTAAGACCTGTTAAATTAGTCGGGCACCCTACCACAACTCACTGATATCACAAAAGGAGAGTGGGAATCAAAACATAGAGCCGAGCTGGATATTTACTATTAATCAAAGCCCAACAATGAGGTTTGCTCCTGCATTCAACTGAAGAGGTTCAACCTTGACAACAATACATACATAGTTAGGCCTTCACATATGTATCACATAATTATTATGTTGTTTATTGAATGAATCATGGCTTAATAGAATAATTTATCTGTTTGCAAAGTACTGCATACATGTATACATTTAGAATGTAAAACAATTTAGCTGTGATGTTGCCTAAATGTTTTCTATACAAGAGGGCCTTGATAAATGAGTACTTAATGAAACCAAAGAATAACTTCTTAGTTATATAACTGTAGTTGGTAACTCAAAAAGATGTAGGAATCTGAACACAAGGGCCTTGTTGAAAATGAGCAAGTCATGGCTCAAACGAATATCTGTTCTCATATCACTGCAGATGGCCCATCAAAGAAATGGAGGCAACTGCCTTATAAATTGATCTTGTTGAAAATGAGCAAGTCATGGCTCAAAAGAGTATCTGTTTTTGAATAAAATTTGAAGGCAGTTAAAAAAGATGTGGGCACCAGCCTACAAATGCCAGGAAAATCAGTGAATAATTGCTCAATAAAATAATTTCTGTGATCTGTTCTCAAAGTGCTATTGATGGTCACTCAAAACATGCAGGCACCAGATTACAAGGACATTGACAAAAAATGATTTATGGATCAGAAAACCATGGTAATTGCACAACTGGAAGTGCATTCAACATGTTGGTTTCTGTTTTGTGTTTCACACGTAAAAATCAAAATTCAAACGGCTGGTTTATCGAAAATCCATTTACCAAGTCTCTCTTCTGGCCTTTTTTTTTTGGTAACTTCACAATATTTGTATTCAGGTTATAACAAACCCCCAATATCATGAAGTAAACTGCCCGGTCCCCTTCGTCTTTGTTATATTGTGGTACTGGTTATAACAAACCCCAAATATCATGAAGTAAACTGCCTGGTCCCCTTCGTCTTTGTTATATTGTGGTACTGGTTATAACAAAACCTCAATATCATGAAGTAAACTGCCCAGTCCCCTTCGTCTTTGTTATATTGTGGTACTGGTTATAACAAAACCCCAATATCATGAAGTAAACTGCCTGGTCCCCTTCGTCTTTGTTATATTGTGGTACTGGTTATAACAAAACCCCAATATCATGAAGCAAACTGCCCAGTCCCCTTCGTCTTTGTTATATTGGGGTACTGGTTATAACAAAACCCCAACATCATGAAGTAAACTGCCCGGTCCCCTTCGTCTTTGTTATATTGGGGTACTGGTTATAACAAACCCCCAATATCATGAAGTAAACTGCCCGGGCGGCACTGCCCGGTCCCCTTTGTCTGTGTTTTATTGGGGTACTGGTTACAACAAAACCCCAAAATAAAGAAGTAAATTGCCCGGTCCCCCTGTGGCTTCATTACATTGGGGATAACTGTTACACAAACAAGTTACATTATACGTCAGTACCTGTAAACAACTGTTACTGTTTTAAAATTTTATTGTAAGTTGTCCATGAAACTTTGTTCCAAGATTTATTATGTCAAATGAATGGTCAAACATTCAAAAATAAATAAAACATAAGTTCTGCAAAACAGAAAAATCCCAAAAACAATTAAAAAAAAGAAACTACAAAATGTGGGTGATTGGGACTGGCGCTTATCTTTGCTTTCTGTCGTGTTAAGTGGATAAAAGTCATTGACTCCTCTGGACTGGACACTAATCCATCGCAGGTTTAGTTCAGTTCATTTGTTTCACCACAGACACTACAGACATAATACTTATTTACAAAAATTATTTACGTGGTAGAAAAGCCCAAAAAACAACAACAGAGCTTATGATATTTGGGCTTCCCTGTGATAATTTTTGACTAGAGTACAACTGATTACAGTGGTGCAATAGTATAGTGTAAATGATTAACAATAATTATGCTAATACTCCAAAATTCGGAGGTGTAGGATGGAAACTGTAGATTACCTTAAGTAAGGCAGACTAAATTATTTCTAACCTTTGAATTGAAAGTGGAGACCCTTGAACAATTAGAAATACCAAGGTTTAGAGTATTAAAAATTCAAGTCCTTGATATTTGATGGAAAACTGCCTAACATTTGTCCTACATAACGGAGATAATAGGATATAGCACTCCTGGTGTTTTATCTATGAACTTCTTTAGTCGATGGAAAATAATTGTGAAAACATTCGGGGAGTAAACCGCTTTTGTATAGGTACATGAATTTTCCTACTTGGAACAGGTAAACTTAATCAAGCCTAAGTACTCTGACGATCGGGTCAGTGTGGGTATTGAAGATGTCATCAATAAATTCTTATTACTTGCTTCTGAAGAAGAACGAACTGCCATAGTTAGATGGATATATTGAACCCAAAGCAATTGTACAATAATAAAGATAAGGGTTAACAAGTGAGCAGTACAGGGTAATGAAAACAAATGCTTGGTTAGCCCCAAGCAGAAGCTGGTACTTATTTTATCGACCTCAGTAGGACCAAAAGCTGAGTCAACTTTGGCTGAACCAGGGTTTGAACCCGGGACCTTGTGGTTGGAAGGCAGAGCCCTTAAAAACTGCACCAACCAAGCCGCCACTTCATACAATACCTTTCAAATAGTAACAACAGGTTGTCGTGACAGCCAATACTGTTCTCTGCCGTGTTTCCAATAGCTGCTTCACATGACCATGTAACTGAATGGAGATTAACTGCAGACCTGTTAAGGTTGTGCCATATTAGAATATTTAAACTCAACAACAACAACAACAACTAACACTTTATTTGGATAGGGTGCGTAATTACAGTAATTATGTACCGTATTTTCCCTTACGGCCCTATGAGATCTACATAGTGTACATTCTGGAATAACAACTACTCTGGCAAATCAAAACAATCATTCCATCTTCAGAAAATATATCATAAATAGAATACAATTAAATCATATTATTTGTTCTTCAAAATTGCAAAAGATACATACTAAGAGTGGACAGCACAATCAAGCAGGTAGCAGACATTATAGCTAGAATGCAAAACCGTAATATGGACACTATTGGTCTCCCAAGATCAATCCTACCCTAGTAAGTACGCTTTATTGACATCCCCCAAAAGGGGCTTTTCAGTGACAACTACAAAAATAGAAATACATAAATTATAGGCAGACTGAGGAGGCAATTCACAAGAAATCCACATGATCACAGCAGCACAGGCACTTAAGACAGAAAACGGTATCGCTATGATCACATGAACTGCTCTAGGAATTAACTCCCTCAGCTTGCGCTTAAAATAAGCAACTGATTGAATAAGCTTAAAAAAATCATCTAATCGGTTCCAAAGGCTTACAGCTCTATAGTAAAAAGTTGTTTTGACCCGAATTAGTTTTAAAAAGTGGAATATGTAACATCTGTGAGCCACAAGTTTTCCTACCAGATACATTCTCTCTACTAATGAACTGGACAAAATAATCAGGCACATGTCCAATCATAGACTTAAAAGAGAATGTAGCTTCGCAATAGTAAAGCTGGATTTTAACTGTTAACCAACTCAGTGCCTTCAAGACTGGAGTGATGTGATTTGTTATGGTGGTACCGACACTCACAGACAGGCTGGGTGAGGATGCTAAAAGACAGCTAAAGAGAATTAGGGGGGACAAACGTCACCAAAATCAGGTCTTCATTGATCTTACATTTTTAGGAAACAAAGGAAAAGGAGTCCCACGATTGGGAACAGACATAAGGCCCCATTTATTGTAACAGCTATATCAGGGGCTAGCTGACTTTGCTAATTGCAAGAAATTATTGTGCTAAAATCTCACAAAATGTCACCTCAGCACAAAAATAAAGAAAAGTAAACCACAAAATTTACCTGAAAATTCAGCTCCCACAAATCGTGGGAGATGAACAACATGGGAATACTTACAGAAAATGTTTGTTAATCTCAAGCACAAGTTGTGGGAAGGGGTTTTCTGCAAGAAGCTGTAGTGAGACTGGTGCCAAAGCCATGTCGAAAACCTATAAAAGGGAAGAAAATAAAGTCAGGATAACGTGAAAATCAGAACTTTACTTTGGTGTAGCCAGATAAAGTAACAAACCTGTATTTCTCCCCTTGAGCTACAGACCACCACAACACTATCTGTAGGGTGCCACTGAATCTGACTGGGAATCTGAAACAGATGGTTTATACATGTCTCGTCAGCCATACAGACTTACATGGAACTGTATTTTATACCACTGCATTCGAAGAAAATTCTAGAAATCAACGAGATGTTGAGGCATGTGTTGTTAACTGTAGAAACTCAAATTTAACCGTATCTGTACTGTATATATAGTAGGAAGTCAGAGAATATGGCTCGGAATGTAAACAGAATGTCATCAGGTGTACAGACTTAAAATCTATCGTATCTATAGGATGCTACTAGTTCCAACTTGAAATCTAAACAGGATCCTGATACATGTGTTATCAGGTTCTTATAGGATTTCAATCAATCAATCTGGCAATCTAAACAGGCTGCTGATATAAAAATTATGTGCCATAACTGTAAGATTCCACTGAATCGAACTGGCAATCTAAACAAGATCCTGACACATGTGTTATCAGGTATCATCTAAATGCCACTGAAAATGGTTGGCAATCTAAACGGGATGTTGATGAATGAGTCCATCCCAAATAGTCCGCCAAAAGCGGGTTGATAAAATGCTTTTGACTTATTTCAAAAAAATGAAATACACAAATGTAATAAACACCCATAAATGTAATACTAACCACAAATGTAATAACATTAATCGCAAATCTAATAACAACCACAAATGAAATGTAATAAATTTTAACCACAAATGTAACAAATCTCCATAATCCAATTCCTCACCCCTAACCGCACTAGCTAGCTAGCTCACTGGAAAAACCAGACCTTAAACATAGTATGTAAATTGTCAGTAAATTTGGTTTTACATACTATGTAAATGCTTTTACAGAGTATTTACATACTATGTAACTTTAAGATACTCTGTAAATTTGATTTACAGACATTGTACAGTAAATTGATTTACGGGTAGATAGAGTCTGTAAATTGATTTAAATAGTATGTAAAATGTCTGTAAATTTTTCTTTATTTTACAGAGAATGTAAATTCGATTTACAGTCAAATATAGTATGTAAATCTGATTTACATGGTACGTAAAATGTCTGTAAAAGTGCAAAAAGGAGGCCTGATTTACATAGTATGTAAAATGTCTCTAAATTAAACATAACTGAACCTTTTAATTTAATCTTCTTCCATTTCTTGGTAAAGCTATATCTGACCCACACGCCCAGCAAACAACCATAATAATAAAATTCCAAGCCAAGAAATCGCGAGGAAAGATAAATTGTCAGCAGAAAAAAGTATAAAATTAGCTTATCAATTTCCTCGGTTCTGAAGTGCAAAATATCCTTACGGGCAAACCTAATAAGGATAATTTAAGCAGTTGTTATTTTTGCTTAAAGGAAATGCTAAATATGTAAAATACAAGTACTGTTTATGGCAATATAAAAGAATTATGTCTACAATAAATACATAGGTTACCAATGAATTGTCTAGCAATTTAAACGGGATGATGATGCAAGTGTTATCATGCGAGACCCATACAATACATACATCAAATCTGATTGGGTATCTATACTGACTGAATGTATAACAAATTTCTAACTTACCAAAGAGGCCTTTGTTATCTGGGTAACTCTTCTGTGGTCATCGTACAACATCTAACAGATTCGAACGTAATTGTTGAACAAACACAATAATTATAAGACACTTACTTTTAGACATTAAGATATTAATAGTGCTTGAGATAGGAGGCCTTCAGTTGCTACATTAGATAGGTATCTAAAAACCTTTCGGAGCGTAACTTAAGCACATTGCCAGTATTTAAATTTAATCATTAGTTAGTGTTTCAGTTAACTTTTTAGGGGTATGGCTAAAAAATGTAAGCTGCGGGTAAAGAAGTTGTCATTATAGAAAGCCCTGGCTAATTTTACTCAGAACACACATGCCCCCTGCAATTGCCCTGGCGAAAGCCTGTGAAGCTATAGTGAATATTCCTCACAAGTTAAGAGTGCACCAGTGAATTTCGCTGTTTGCCAGCCCTTATCTGAAGCCCTGATTAGTTTATCAATCTTTGACCAAATTAGGTTAACACAGGTTATACAGATGAGTAGACCGGAGCAAATCAGTTACAAGTGTCTTTCGACATTACACGGTGGTCTGCCTTACTGTATGAGCCAAACAGGTCAGTTTTTATTTACCATCGGCAGTTTTGTCAACTTATATCAATGACAGCCAATGGTCATCCTTTACTCCCTCCCTCTGTCAGCGCTTTGTTCACAGGTATTGAAGTAATGTTTTATCACATTCTAAAATTTGTATTGAAAAGGTAATGTTTATTTTTTTATTGTTGAGAAACCAGGCCAAGCCCTGTTGTACAAAGTGCAACTCGAAGACTATCATTTGTTTTTTAGTGGATCGTGGCAAATGAGCTTCGATCAATGATAAAAATAAAAATAGTATACAGCAGATTGCGCCAAATAAAGTTCGACTGACGATCAAAGTAAACATAGTTTTCAGCACATCGCGGCAACTAAACCAGTCTTTGTCTACCCATTCGGTGCATTACCTTGATTTCACCACTGTACTGTTATTGCTATATCATTTTGTCAACGTGCTTTCAAAAATGCCGAAACAAACAATATTTTATTAAAAACTGAATGGTGAAAAACCAATGATTTTGACCCGCAGGTCAGTAATTATTTTCATACTGAAGAAGCCATAATGGCGAAATGTTTGAGCAACTATTTGTAGCTTTAATTTGCTTCAAGAAGAGTTTTATCATGTTATTTATGTAGATGTTTATTTGAAAGTATAAGAAGTATCGTGTTTATTTGAAAAAAGCAACTTTAAGGGGGTTCAATAGTCAGAAATACAAGAAAATGAGGTGCTTGAGCCAGAAGGGGTGAGTATTTTAAAACTCTATTTTCACCAAAACTAAACAATAGGAGACTGGGCATGGCATGCATGTAAGACACATAACAGCCCATCAAAAGACCATGTCCGCAATAATCTAATTAGTTTAGTAAACAGCAGTTTTGAATGTAAAAACATTAAAAAATGACGCAACTTTTTGTGTCCGTGGTCAATTGCTGGGTATCTGAGCTCATCATAAAGGGCTAAGGCGCTTAAACTTTGTCAATATCGAAGAACTGTATATTGGCACTGTGAATTTGACAAAATTGTTGGCATGCTTGCTTCGATCGGCTGACAGTTTGTCATTCATGGACAAGGGGCCTTTGTAGCGAATGCACTTGGTCTCACCAGCTGTACTCTGCATTTTTGCAACTTTTTAACTAAATGAAAAAAACATCTGAATGATTTTTGTGCAGAAAAAGTTTGATGGAGAGGGACTGTCCCGTGTTATGCAATGGGCCAGATTTATCAAGTATGGAGCGTCAGCAAAGCTGCTAGCAGAAATGAAGTGTTTGCAGCCTGGATTGAATAGGTATTTCAAAACAAATTGCATATTAAGGAAGGAGAAGAGCTGTTTCATAAGGATTTGTTTGTTGATGAAAGATTAAAAAAAGTCTTGAGAGAGCTAGTTATTTCAGATAATTCTTGCATTTTATTCTTTCTCGATTGTGCACTGAATGGGCATTTTTTGAATTTTCAGCTCCATCAGCCTTATGAAAAGTCAAACTTTTGGCTCTTTTTTCATTTTTTTTATTTTCATATCTCATAATACTTTAAAGTATTTAAATATTGGAATACTGGAAAAACTCGACTATTGGAATCTTTTATTTAGCCATACTAGTTTTGTAGGCTGTACGAATTATGCCTATGGAAATTGTGTAATCAATACCTTTTATGCAATGAGCTAAAATGAGCAGATTCTGTTGCACTGATTTTGTGTAGCACACAAATCACTATCAGCGTTAAAGCAAAAGTCCCTTTTTCAAAAGTTTCAAGTTGAAAGATTTTTTTCTCAGCAAGTTCAAATAGTATTTTCATTATAATAGGGAACTGCATATATCTTTATAAATATTATCTGTAAAAAATATTTCCAGATCCTCTTAGCTTAGGGCTAGATTTTTGTGACCAGGAGAGGCCCTTTTTAAGACACATAGAATCTGGATCAATTGCCATGGTAACAAAAGAGCAATTTAACAACAGTGTTGTGGTATTGTTTTGTAGTGGGTAGTTGAAATATGGTAGCTGTTTCGGTCAAAAATTTTTAAAAAAATAAGCTTTGGTGAAAATCGGATTTTTGACTATTGAGCCCCCTTAATTCTAAACTCGGAAAAATATGGGATGGAGTGTTCAACAGCAGGTTAATTTTAGCCTAGGATCGAGCCAAAATTCTAATAATTAGTAATAATTAAGCTTTAAAACCCTGGGAAAAAATTTTGAAAGTCAGCTTAGATTTTTATAATTTGGATGATTTATTAGTATAAATCCTTCGCAAGTAAAAAGAATCGGCTATAAACGTGAGTGAGAAAGCCTATCACAAACTGGTAGCACGTTTTGTTAATCGAGCTGTGAAGAGGAAGGAATGATAACAAAGGATAGTTTAGCTTACAAACAAACGGACTTGGAACTTTGCGAAGGAAAAAAATTGTCACAAATAATGCAATCAACGTCGCTGATAAAGAGAAAATAGAAAAGTAATTTACACCATCTTTTAGAGAATTTCATTAGCTTTCCAATGATATATAGTTTTAGGAATATCCGATGCATGGTAAAGATGTTTCGCATTGATAAATGAAAATATACCTCACAGGGGCGTGGCCAGCCATTTTTTCCATTTAAGCCAAAATTGTACAGCGTAAGTCGTAATTCTTTTCAACATCCAACGTGGGAAAGAGTGGTCCTAAATTTTCTTGCTCAAAACTATTGCAGAGTTCAGCATTGTTTATAACCTTTCAGTATTTTTTCATGTATAACATTGAACGTCAATGTTCGATTTTTCAAAATAAAACGTTGACACAGTGACGACTTGCCTTTCGGCTACTAAAACATTATTTACAGAAATTCTTGTTAAGCCCGTGCTTAATGGCTTAAGGGCTGGCTACGTCCCTGCCTCAAAATTTACCATATCCTTATTACAAACAAGATACGAAAACTGGGCAAGATACCAGAGTTCCATCTTCACAGCCAATGAGAAGCTTGTCTTCCGTGTGGTTTCTTTGTTGTACAACGATTGGAGCTAAGATCAAAACAAAACAAACAAACTTTGAAATACCAAGACAGCGCTTTCCACCTCACTCTCTTCCCCTGGGTAATCACTTAAAATACAAACGCCAATTTACATCTACCCTACACCAACCAGAAGTTAACAATAGATAAACTGTTTTTTCACTATTTGGACAATTTTCATTACCGTACCAATCTTACCTTTCAAAGGAATGCTTGTCACGGTAACTCTTTCAATCTAAAAGCAAAACAGAGCAAACTTATAACATAAAGTTAAGCATCTATAAGCATAATGCCAGTGGGATTTGGAATGGAAATATAAATATAAACTCACAAGTTTAGCACATGATTGCAAAGATAACTTGCAGCCACTATATTGGGTAATATGGGAACATGTGTAGCGGGCATTACCCCTTATGTCTACCCTTACAAAAAGTGGCCGAATTTAAGAAGGTCACACAAATGTTTGACATTCGGCTGAGTAGGAGTTTGAAACTAGGACCTTGTGGCTAGAATCCAGAGATCTCAGTACCACTGCACCAACTATGCCACCTTTAGTTGTCTATATTAAAAGGAAACTTCAACTAGAATTCATGAGCACGTGGTAGGTCCATTAAAACACACCTTGTTTCTTGTATACTCATAGATGCAGCTGTCAATACTGGATTCTCCACCAGTCGCTGCAGACTGCTCAATAGTGTACACGTGGTGGGGCTGGTTATAGCTGAACTGGGCATGGATTGGATCACACTCTGTTCTTACATAGCACAACATCTCAAGCTTGGCCCTGGTTAAAAACCAAAAATCTACAACTGAATAAACGCAACTACTTCATCGACATTTTATGTTGTACAGTTGATCATAACTGTATATCATTTACCAGTTTATTAAAATTTCACTTATATCGAGATCAAGATAGAGGTCGGATTGTTTGGGTTACAATCCAAGACTGGGTTTTGGGTGAAAGTGACAAATGGGAACGCAAAATCCAGATTTCGATTTCACATACGAAAGGAACGCAATCATAATGACTCTTCCTTTTGTAGTTTTTTTTCAACTAGAGCCTAGATCTTTTTAAAGGAAATATCACTCAACTTTGAAACACTCCACACAGACAAACCTGCCGAAGTCATTGACAATAACCAAACACAGCTGGATGTACTAGTCCAGGGCCCCCACTCATATACAGTATATTTGAGATAGGTTCGGGGAGGGGGGTCTGAAAGAGATTCATGTTTTT
>JAODFW020030176.1:0-13041 GCA_027575235.2 Palythoa mutuki | reverse complement strand
ATTAATGTTACAAGTGTCCCCAAAACCAACCTCCACCCAGTTTGTGAGCCAGTAACACTGAGGATCTGTATTTTGGACTGTAAAAAGCACTGGAAAAAGAAATTGCAAGACTTGTTAGTAGTAAGTTTGATCAAAGACTGAAGGCACTCAAATATATTTCTTAATCTTCCAAACACTTTTGGTGGGAAAAATTAATATTTATATAAACTTAAAGTAATGTAGATAAACAAATTATCATCGAAATTTTTAAAAGATGACGTTTTAGATGCTCTGACGAGGGGCTAACACTCAAAATGTCAGCTTTTACAAATTCCCATGGCGATGATAATTTGTTTATCTACATTACTTCAAGTTTGTGTCTATTTGCCGATGCATTTAATAGTTTTTTTAAAAACTGTTTACTGAAAGTTTAATATTTGTATATGTGTTAGTTACATTTTAAAGAAATTAATGAATAACCTGATGGTCTCACCATTTTTGACAGGAATAACCATCCCTTCTGGTACAGCTCTGACTCGAAGAGGAAGCCTGCCACCATGTTTTTCCAGAACATATCGCCAACCTACAACAGACATAAAAACTAATTTGCAATCAACTCAAAGATAATTTCTCTTTCTAAGCAGAATAAATCTAAATAAAATAAAATTTAATCATATTATACATATCAAACATACTCTGACAGGTCAAATTCAATAGAAGTGATTAAAGTATAGAACATTGATGATATTGATTAGATGGTCACACAACCTTAGCTTGTATTCTGCTTCATTTTAGTGCCTTTTACTGTACCAATGGATGAAATATACAATCTTAACTTTTTGGCAAAATTCCTGGCAACAACTGATTTCTGACCTTGACTGACGTCAGAATAAACAACATTCTGGAAAACTCATATTTAGTATAATTAATACATTGCCAACTATAAAACCTCATTTTAGATCAATTCATACTATAACCTGAGTGTGAGCGATGTCATTTAAATGGGGTGAAAAAGGGGTCATTTAATTAATTTTATTCAAATTACTTGGAATGGACAAAATATCTTTTTAAAGTCTGACATAATTCATTATCATTCTGAATAACTCTGTATGGGATCAAAAACCAACTGCTCCCTTTATACGAGAAATTATAACTGCATTGAATTACAAATTAAAACATTTTAATTTGCTAATACAGGAAGTGAATGACCATACCATCTTCATTGAAGACTTCTGTTCCAAAGTGCAATTTATAAAACTCTTTGGCCTCTTGTATTCTCTTCTCTGTAACAACCTGGCCCACGAACCATTTCTAAGAGTTGAACACACTTTAATTAGACTTATCAAACTCATTAATAATTCATGAAACGTTAACAAAAGAAATCATAACCATGAAGAGCATCTTTAAATTTCATAAAGATCTCTTCCATATTTGGATGTAATAAAACTTGAAATTTCTGGGCCAGATCAACTTTTATTTCAAAAATATTAGCACAATATGATTTAACCAACCGACGATTGATAAGTAAGAGAAATTATTCGCGTCTAACCTTTATGGGCTTTAAAACAAATTGCATTTGGTTCGCATTTTTTAATGCGAAAAAGGTCTTCTGCTCATACCTTATCTATTACTTAAATAAATTGAAAAAACATCAAACTATTGGGGGGCAGTTCTCCTCCCTGGTTCCGCCGTCCCTGATTTAGTAACTCACCGTAGTTAATCTGTTAACAACTTCCATTGAATGAAGAGACATTTCCATATTCACCAACACTGAAAAATATCTGTTCAAAACAGAGCACTGTTTAAGTTAACTGCCTTCATGACATAAAACCTTGACAGGTACATAATGCCAAAATTAATGTCTACAATCTAAAGAACACTGGCTACAGTGTATGATCTCATACATTATTGGCAATACAACTACATGAGGAACTTTAGATCATTTTATACAGTAGGTGCCTGAAACCTTTTTTGGCGTTGGCACGATTGGTGCAGTGGTAAGATCTCTGCCTTCGAGCCACAAGGTCCTGAATTCAAATCCAGGATCAGCCGCGGAGCATTGAACATCTGTGTAGCTTTCTTTTCTCCCAAAATTGATTCAGCTTTCCATTCTTAAGAACTCGGTAAAATGAGTACCAGCTTCTGCTGGGGTCTAACCTGCGATGGATTAGTGTCCCGTCCAGGGCGAGTCAAAAGAGACCTTTAGATTTGAGTACGAGTACAAGAACAAGATTTTAATGCGTGTCCACTTTTACCAGCAAACATGTTGTCGAGAGGACAACTTTTTCTAAAATCTAATCCTCTCAACAACGAGTTTGCTTGTATAAGCACGAGCGTGCTTGAAATCTTGTACTTGTACTTGGATCTAAAGGTCTCTATTGACTCTCATCTGCTTAACATTACACAAACCGGAAATAAACACTGGCTCCGGTGGGCCAATAGGCTCGTAGCAGGATTTAGCTTTAGGTTTAAACCCTTTTCAAAATGTTTTTCCAGCTGCTGTAGGAAAAACAACTGTAACAAATAGCACGGCTACTTTTGGGTATTTTTCAATACACAGAATACAACTGAAGAATGTAAGAAACACTTTTGTTCCGTTTTATAAATAGGGCATTAACAAGTTCTGTGGCAGCGCCTATTAAATTTTCTAACTTTTTGGTGGGGTGCTTACTCAAGGGCGACGCTTTTTCAAGTTTGGTGCTAATTGTAACGATATGACTTCCACTTCTGCTGACGTCAAACATTAGTATTCAGTAGATCTGTGGTATAACAGTTATCAGTTTTCTAGAACGCAGTGTGTTTCTGGACTTCGTGTACTTTGTTTTAACTTTATTTTTTGTTCTTATACCATCGATACACTTATTTGAACGATAAGTTTTTGAAGTGAACATGAAGTGACAACTTTTTTCTCTCATGAACATTTATTGTGCAAATTTACATTTTGTTCTTTTACTGACGGAAGTAGCTCAACATTTATTGTGCAAATTTACATTTTGTTCTGTCATTGAAGTAGCAAAAGGCAACATCAACAATCAATCTAGTCTATAAAAGGAGACTTAAATATGCGCATTTTTAACTAAAAAGTGTGGTCAAGCATTGTAATAAATTCCCACAATTAAGCTAAAAGTATCACTTTCTTTGTTTTTTTCACTTTTGCCTTCGTCAGCTTCAGCAGTTTGGCCGTTACAAATAAGTGCTTCATTGGCCATAGAGGTGTGGAATTTTTCAGGTACAGCGCTTATTCAAGGGCAATTCATGTTTGAGGGAAATGCTTATTTAAGTAAATACAATATCTTATAACACTAAAAGTTTACAGACAACTGAGATACTCCAAGGAATCGCTGGATAAGTGATAACCGTTTAACTCTACATTTAGGCTTCGATTATTTCATAATTATTCAAGGACTCAACATTATCGTGACATAACTGTGGCCTAAACTGCAAAATGACACTACCAATGTCTACTTACTCCGTTATCTGGTTGGATTGCATTAGTTTCAAGAGAACCTCTATTGCAACTAACGGGTTGTTCTCCACCAAATCAGGCAGCTAAGATTAACAAAAATTATTAGTAAAATGTCACGGAAAAGGAAAACTAGTTTTCTTATCACCAGTATTTGGAACAACTACAGAGATCAAGGTCAATTTGGGGTATGCCACCTGTATTGTTCCTTCAATAACCCTAACATGCACTATATTTTCTTTCTGAAATGGTTCATAAAATTTTATTAATTTTGGGCTGGGGTATGGCCCACATGGTACACAACGATACCAAACAATCACCATATCTTTGCTGGAGTAAGGCCCACATCACATGGCAGTGGTACACAACGACACCAAACAATCACCATACCTTTGCTGGAGTAAGGTCCACATCACATGGTACACAACGACACCAAACAGTCACCATATCTTTGCTGGAGTAAGGTCCACATCTCATGGTAGTGGTACACAACGACACCAAACAATCACCATATCTTTGTTGGAGTAAGGTCTACATCACATGGTACACAACGACACCAAACAATCACCATATCTTTGCTGGAGTAAGGCCCACATCACATGGTACACAGCGACACCAAGCAATCACCATATCTTTGCTGGAGTAAGGCCCACATCATATGGTACACAATGACACCAAACGATTACCATACCTTTGCTGGAGTAAGGCCCACATCATATGGTACACAACGACACCAAACAATCACCATACCTTTGCCGGAGTAAGGCCCACATCATATGGTACACAACGACACCAAACAAATACCATACCTTTGCTGGAGTAAGGCCCACATCACATAATACACAACGACACCAAACAGTCACCATACCTTTGCTGGAGTAAGGCCCACATGGTACACCAACTTTGGGTCTTCTTCAAGTTCACTGAGGACTTGCTGCAAGTGTAAACCATGTTATGAATTAGCGTTAGGAAACCGTTAAAACCGTTCAGGAAAGAGTTAGAAGCGTTGAAGAAACCGTTCAAAGCATTAGAAATAGCCGTTTGAATTCTAAGGTGAAAGCATTAGGAAAGTCGTTTGACTGTAGGCGTTATGCGTTAAATATGATTGCTAGAATTTCTGTTATACTCTGCTAAAACCTTTATGTAAGTGATCAGAACAGTTAAACTTTTGTTATGATGTTTTAAAAATATATCTGCAGCGAAACTATGGAATCCTTGAAACGAAATTTTCGATGATATATCTAAATCAAAACATAAAATTGAATGTTTCCAACCCATCGAAAGCTCCGTGTTTATATGGACATCAAATGCTTTTCACCAAGCACTTGGACTGCAAACCAAAAATCAAATCGAATAAAATGATTTGAGTTTAAAATTTCTTTTATTTCACGTAAGTTTTTAAATGAGAAAAAATATTGAAGATTGATGCCTTCGAATAGATAGAAAGGCTATACGAACAGATAGAAAAGCATATTCACGGTCTCAAGTTTAAAAAATTATCAAACTGTTCAGATAGAAAAGCACATGCCTTGAAATTTAGATTCAGCCAATCAGCATACAGTATTTTTATGCTCTGCCAATCCAGTGGGACCACTGCACTGATTGTGTGACTGTAGCCTGTTTTTACTCTTGTCGAGCGCACTCCCTCGTGCCGAATGATTATGGAATTTATTTGCTCTGCTTTAACAATTTACCTTGAAAACAACATAGCACTGTGGGGCCCAAGAAAGGGCACCACAGTGCTATTTAACCAATTCTTACTTCTGATGATTTAGCTGTGAAATCGTTAACGGTAAGCAAAGAATAAAAAGTCTCCAAGATTGACGGTGGTTCATGCTTGTAAACACGGTTTGTGTAATTTTAAAAATAACTTGCAAGGTTTAAGAGTTAAAAACTGTATGTCTTGAGTAATTAAGAAAAAAATGACAACTGACTGGATTTCTGTCATCAATAAAAGAGCTTAAATACTCAAGTCCACAGCTAAAGCTTACATCACATGTTTTTGTCCTTTGTCGCACGTAATTCTTACCTCTAAGTTTTGGTGAGTATTAAAAAATAATTACCCTTTGTCACTTGATACCGTTACAGATACTTCTTGATAGCTAAAATTGTTCGCTGAGCTCTGAAATTTTCTTTTAACTTCAAAGTGTTTGATGTTTCACTTGAAAGTTTCATTTTAAGTTTCGTTTTAACGTTTGTCGTTCAATTTGGGCGTTAGGCAACTGGTTAGGAAAGCCGTTAGGAAAATGGAGGCAATCCGTTAGAAACGTTTAACAAACCGTTAGAATTTTTCCGCTGACCGTTATAAGCGTTTAAGAAACAGTTCAAAGCATTTGAAAAACCGTTCACTACCCTTTCGTTAGCCGTTAATTTTTGCTTTTTAAGAGCGAAACCGTTTAGGTACGAAATCCCAGCAAGCCCTCAATAATTTGTTGAATCGTTTTAAATTTTGCTTATGGTGATAAATATGTTATTTTATTACATAGATATGAGTGTTTTACTGGAAAATACGCCACTCGTAGATTTCATATGAAACTACATCCGGGATACGAGTGACATATTTTCCATATCTTCACTAGTGAGGCTATCGCTGACGTCATTCCTTTGTTTTTCCCGCTCATTTCGGCGCGCGTTGTCAAAACACTGGTCAGTCAAAATGGCGAGATTTGTAAAAGTCACAGACATCAAATCTTTTAGCGAACAACAGGAGAATGAAAATATAAGAAAAAAGACGCTTTATGAGCTGAGAATATTCAAAGAATCTCTTTTAACTGAACAGGAAAACCGACAGATTCATAAAATTCCTCCGAAAGAATTGCAAGATCTTGCAGTCAAGTTTGTCCTTGGCCTACGAAAGAAAAACTGTGAAGAGTATGATCCATCTTCTATAAGAGCTCTTTTGCAAAGCGTAGACCGCTATCTTGGTAAAAATGGGTACTCTTATTCACTGCTCAATGACAAAGAGTTCAATAAAGTTCAGGACATTCTCAAGAAAAAAAAACAGCTAAAATCCATGGGCAAAGGCAATAAGCCGAACAGTGCCGATCCTATCACTGACCAACTAATACAGCAATTTTATAGTGAAGGTATCCTTGGAAATAAAACTCCTAGAGCGCTTTTGAACAGCGCGTTTGGATGAATAGTTGTGTATACTTCGGAATGAGGTCTGGAAAAGAAAAGCAATATCTCTGCTACCGTGATTTACAGCTAAAAACTAACACAGAGGGAGTTCGCTACGTGGAGTTGGCCATCGAGCGACAAACAAAAACTCCAACCGGCGAAAATCCAAGAAATGTGAGAAAAAAAGCGAAAGAGGTATCAAAATTTGATAATGCACAATCAGTTTTTTCCCCGGATAAAAAGAAAATTAAAAAATAAAGACCTTAAAAAGAATATCTCAGACCTTAAATAGTTGTGTTGTAATCATGCTTATAATGACAGACTGTACAGTAAACAATCCTTTTTAGATTTTTCAATCTCCCCCGTTTATTATAAGACCTCCCCTCACTTATTAGGTTTTCAAATATTTCCCTCCCCCTGTTCATTTGGCACAGAAGAATACTTGAAAAAATAGAAAGCCACTTGGCTCTAAAACTCGTCGCTTAGCTTTGAACTAAGCTCGATCGGTATAAAACATGGGGTCGCAAATATTCACTGGTCAAATCTATCTTTAGGAAATATTACTGAAAACTGATCAGTTTGTTTTCCAAACTTCCTCTGTACTTTTTACCAGATTTCTATTTTTGATGGTGAGTATCTTTTGATAAATAAACCGGTCAATGTCTTGATTGCTTGATCGATCACTCTAGTGATGGCTGTTATTCCCAGAATGCAAAGGGCGTCAACTTGTTCCCAGGTTATCCTGCCGTGCTGAGTTGGGCATGAGGTCCAGTGAAAATAAAAATGGCAGGGGATACCCAGCACAAGATTAGCAAAAACTACCCAACCCGTCCTCACACGGGCTACTTATATTACAGTTTTTTCTTGGTCTCAATAGATTTCTGGTGAGAACTCTGAATCTAACTCTTTTATATAAAAAGAGACAATGAATATTTTCTCCTTTTTATTTTATACAATACAATCTCGCTCAAATTTCAAATGGTGAAAACTCAACTTTAATATAAAAGTATAACTATGTAAATGTATATAATAATTATGAGACAAAAGTCTCAGTTACTCTGGCTAAAATTTTTTCATACATCCACTTCCCTTGATAAAGTTGCGTGGCTAGTCCGAAACGTAGACATTTTTTAAGTATTGGTCCGAGAAAGAAGTAGGCAACCTTCCATTGTTCATCGGCATTTTGTTTTTCCCACCGCAGAATATTGAAATTTTCATACTGAGAATACATCAACTTGTGTACATGGTTTTGACATAAAGTGTACTCAATGTTTCTTTTGTGTAATAAAACCGTCTGACTTTCTAAATTCCCCACATGGAATTTTTCTTAAATTTTAACCCTTTCAGCCCAGAGCAAATTATCAACATCTAACTTCTCCTTACATAACTCATAACAAAACAATATAACTGGTAATGAGAAATACGAAATTGATCAAGTGGAATTAATTGTAGAAGTTGAAAATATAAATTCTCCTAAACTGATTCTACACACCAATCTGCTATAAAAACAATTTGGACAAAGTAAAAATAAAAATAAGCTACCTCCCTACCTTAATTTTTTTCTGGTAGAGACGAGGATTTGAAAAGGAACCTAGACCAGATAATGTGAAATTTATAACAATAGAAATGCATTTTAGCCAATCGGCAGCGAGCTATTCCAATCTCTTGGCTCTGAAGAACAAAACTTGATCACGGTGCGGACCTTGAGCAACTCTTTTCACAATTTCCTGAAAGTGCCCATGATACGAAAATGATTTTTGCCCGGTAAAAGAATTCCATTAGATAAACACAAATCCGAAGTTTGAGGGAGTTCCGATAAAAAGACACGAAGATACAGCTATTTTAAGTTGTCGATTTTCGCACTGATTTTTGGACGTCATAAACGGCATTTGTCACGTGACTTCGGTTCGTGACGTCAAGCTGTTGGAAAACCAACATGTCCGAATTAACAGAACTTGCATCAGATTCAAAAGAATCTTGATAATCCATGGAACAATATCGACATTACTTCACTCGTGCGCTGAACTAAACATGTGAGAAAGCTCAATTTGCAGAACATGTTCCAACCGCTGACGTCATTCGTCCCCAAGCTGCCGTTTATTAAGGAACCAAAAATGAAGGGCAAAAATCCTTGAAAACACAGCTGTAACTTCGCGACTATTTATAACTCCTTCCATCTTCGAATCGTGTTTATCTGGTGACAATCTTTTAGCTGGCAAAAAATATTTTCATGTCATAGGCACTTTAAATTCACCAGATATAATAACTTAAAACATTTTTGTTTTGTCAATATTGAATAACAAATGAAGTCACTCGTCCCGTAGGTTATCAATGAATTCCTTCAATTTGAATCCAGAATCATTACTTTTTGTTGGTCGGATTAAAAAACTTTAAAACTTTAACCAAAGTATCAATGAAACGTTTGAAACAAAAACTCTTCTTTGTTGATAAAAACTTCATAAAGATAAAAACACAACTTCTTTAGTCACACTCCATTCATCCTATACACATAAAATTATTCCATGCCTTAAAAAATACAGCCAATCACAGGCATTAAAAGCCCTTGCGTATTCTGCAGTATGCAATGGGTAGTATTCTACTGGCTTCCCGTCATTACTTGCGAACGATTACCAAAAATTAATGGCGCCAAAACTCTATCCTTCCAAAATGCGGCACCAAACACACAAATTGGAATATTTTTGAAATCGCGTACTTTTTTATACGAATCAGCTTTCTGTGCACACGAATCAAGTAAATCTGCTCACCGAAAAAAGCATCTTTTTGAAATCGCTCAGTTTGCACTGTCAGTTATGCGGATTCCTCTGGATGGTCACCCTGGTTACACCACTATAACGAACCGAGGCCTGGGCACCAAACGCGGGATGAGAGCAACACTTTCATGCAATTCGCACGGCTCTTGAGCTTTAATGTTCGATTGTATTATCTTCTCTTGTTAATATTTGCTGATTGTTTGCGAACCGAACGAGAACTGTTTGTTACTGTGACTTCGTGAAGTCTTTCACCCCGAGTTTAGCACCCAGTCCCCAACATGGAACCGTGACCTCGGTTCGTTGAAATGGTGGTTTATGTGGACCTGGCCCTAGTCTCCATGAAAAGAAATGTTTGCAATTGCTGTTGATCTAGATCTATAATTCAGTAATATTTTACAGCGGTTTTCAGCATGAAAGTACATGGAAACGAGGCCATCAAGCCAACACCATGTCTCTTTTGATCTCATGGCCTCGTTTCAGTGTATTTTCATGCAGAAACCGCTGTACCTAAATAACGGCTGGCAGAACTAGAATAACAGTTATTCCGTTTTGGATTGATCAGTGCTCGTGCTAGCTTAAAACGTCATGAAGTTTAAGTTCTTCATTCTCTATGCCGAAATAAATTAGTTGACTTGCTTTATTTTTAAGATATGGGATAAGTTAGTTATATAACACTTTCTCATTGGATACTAGAGCTCGATACTAACGATAGCCAACTAACCACAGACCAGTAGAAATTCAGTTTTGGCTGGTAGGTTTTCCATTTCCACTTGCCACTTTGGCTAGTAAACAAAATGAAATTAACCGAACTAGTTTCTGTTCTTCTCAAGGAAGTTATCTCGGAATTTCATTGTGGACATATCCTGTTCCCGGTCAGTTTACTTTTCACTGTATGGAACTTTAACGGGTAACTGAACGTGTTATTATGTTGAAAAACGATTTGACAAACAAGACAGTATTTTCCGAAAGCAGACGTTGATAGTCTTTTGTACGAGATAAGTAGAACAAACATGACCAAGCCAACATCGACGCTTGGCTAGTAAAAACGTTTTTTGATTAGTAACATTTAAGTTGTCACTAGCCATTAGAGTATAAAGTTGAAAAGTTAGTTTCAAGCCCTGAATACCATGAAAATGCCACTTGTCACTTGCACATTTTTTTCCTTCAAACTTCAATCATAGAAGGGATGCGACAATACAAGTGAGCATAGCATATTCCACGGTATCCCACGAGAAAGCATTACATAACTATTATTTATAATATACTATTGTTTCCAACTCCTATCGCCGTCATTTTCCTTGAGGAAATTTTGGAGGCCTGCATCAGCTTTCTTTCTTTTTTCCATCAATAGCCACTGTTACCTTCTTTGGTAAACTCAAAGGTCCTAACCGGCCGAAGATATCCACTGCTCTCACAGCAAAATAGTAGGATAAACCTTCTTCAAATTCTGTCAGTGAACACGCCATTGGCATAGGAGAAGGTGACAAATATCCAATGCATCTCCAATGTTGATCGTTCATTTCGTGGACATCCTCGTCAATATAAGAGTAAATCGCATACTTAGCAATTGGTGTTAAGGCTACTTTCGATGTATTCCAGGACAAGACAACCTTTCCCTGTAGTAATGCAACTGAGATGTTCAGTTTTGGAGGCAAACGCAGATCTTCACTATGAGAGAAGTTTTGATTGCCTTGAGTTTCCATTTGGGAGGTGACAACAATTTCCTTGCCTTTGGCTAATGACATTCGGGGATTGGCGGGAGTTTTATCTATGTTCACCAAAGATGGCAAATCACTACTGCTTACAGGATTACCAACAGAGTCTGAAGGTGAAACAGATGATGGTGTCGAAGGCGGAGTTAACATCAAAATTCTCGATGAAGGCGCCTGAGAAGAATCGTGTTGTTCCCCTGTTCCTTGAGTTTCCAGGCTGCTAGCTGTAGCACAATTAGTAGATGATGGGGGAAGAACTGGTTGAAGAGGCCGAGTTGTTTCCTGTTGTGATCTTTGTTGAACCCTCATTTGTTCCCCTGTTCCCTGAGTTTCCAGGCTGCTAGCTGTAGCACAATTACTAGATGATGGGGGAAGAACTGGTTGAAGAGGCTGAGTTGTTTCCTGTTGTGATCTTTGTTGAACCCTCATTTGTTCCTTTTTGTATCGCTGATATGCCAACACCCGCTCACGCTGAAGTTTCATTTGTTGCTGAACTGATCTGTTGGACTTTGCTACAGCAGGGGAGGAGACATCTGTATCGTTTGCTTTAAAACCAGCAACATTAGTCGCACCGTTACTTGTTGTGTCCATCACAACTGTGTTATGACTTTGTAAGCTTTGAACTCTCATTTGCTCACGTAAGTGAAGCCGGTACATTATTTCTCGCATTTGCTGCACTCTCTGCAGCTGTAGAGAGTTGAACGTATTGAGCCCACGTATCTGTCCACTGTTAGTAACTGTACCACTCGCCACTAAAGGTGAATAATTTGGTGGCCCAGTACTCGATCGAGTTTCCATATTGACAGAGGAAGTTTGGGGAATTGAGGTATTAGTTTGATTATAATACATTGCGTTTCCTACAGTATGAGATGCTGCTACAAGGGATGGCCTACACTGTTGTCTTGTCCCTGCATTACTCAGAACTGTTCCACTGATGTATGAAGAGACAGGTCTTGGCAAATTATTTGGGTTTAATAGATTCTCAGATACTATCTGCTGTGAGTAGAGCTGTTGAGGACGCTCTTGTCTAAGCTGATACTGCTGTGAATACTGTTGCTGGAGCTGAACTTCTGACTGGGCTTGCTGTTGTCTGGGTAACAACACGGCGGCATTCAACTGAGTTTGGAGTCGGTTTTGTACTTCAACACCATGAACCAGTTGTTGGGGGTTCTGATGAGCCCCAGGTTGTATTGGCGGTCGAGGAAACTGCTGAATCCAAGGTTGTATTGGCGGTCGAGGAAACTGCTGAACCCCAGGTTGTATTGGCGGTTGAGGAAACTGTTGCATCGCTGAAAAAGTATAACGAGGTTGGGTAATAAAGTTTGAAACTGTTAAAGAACTAACAACATCTGTACGAGAGGCGTTGCTGGAGGAACTCAAACTATAATGAACTTGGTCAGCAGTAGGAAAGGTTTGGGCGGTTGAACAAGAGTTTTGATCACAGGATGTGCTCTCACTTTCGCCTTCATCTTGTGGTTCCTTCTTTACAATAACTCCACTTCCACCTGCTGATTCCTCAGGTACATTCTGAGTCACTCTCCCTTCATTCTTCATGCTATTATTTTCAGGTTCTTTAGTTTGGCTACACTTGCCACCAATAATCTTACTTTCATCTAATACACTTTCTCCGTAAATATCACAAGGTCTGTTTGAAGTACTTGCACAAGAGGACACTTTAAAGATAGACGCTGTATTTCCTACCTCCTCGACCTTGGGTTGCAAGGTGTTTTTTAAGGCCTGTTTGGATAGATAAATTAAACATTCTGTGGGACTTGTAGTACAGAAGCCAACTAATATGATTGTATCAGAACGTACAGAGGCGATTGGAGCAAATGTAAGTCTCTGCCTTCTAACCACAAGTTCCCGAGTTTAAATCCAGACTTCGCTGAGTGTTGAATACTTGTGTTGACTCAGCTTTTCATCATTACAAGGTGGATAAAATGTGCACCAGCTAGCCTGTGATGGATTAGTGTCCCACCCAGGATAGGAAGGGGGG